>CAEGAF010024595.1:0-82043 GCA_903067075.1 Micropoecilia bifurca
ACTATTCTCAAACTTTCTTTTGAATTTCTTTTGAAAAAAAATTATAACATTTTGTTAAATGGTTTTTTTTTTTTTTTTTTTTTTTTTTTTTTTTTTTTTTTTTTTTCAAAAAGAGCATATTTGTAATATACTGAAATATTACATTCACACAGATGTTGCCATGAGGTTTTACTTATTCTGAAATTCTAAATTGACCATTAACACCAATTTTCTTCTTCTTCCAGCTGTGTTTTATCAAGCAGTCCAGCATTAAACTTCTCGTCTTGTCTTGGCTGTTGACCTTAACTTTAATGTTCCACTCGTCTGTTGATATTGGAGCTACGCAAAGTTTCAGTCCAATGCCTGATGCGTGGCGATTAGTTTCCCTTACTGACTGATCGCTTTAGCCCAACCCCAGCCGCATTCATTAAACCTTACATTTTTAGATGTAGCTTTCAGCATCTCCTTTGCTCGACAGAATCACAACATTAATTATGCGAGCGTTAACTTTAACCCTCACCTTGTTTTCTCTGCGGCCGCGTGCGGCGTGTTTGACATTCTGCGTGACGATGAGCAGGAGATAGGAGAGTGAGCCGCCGTTATCTGTCTAGATAGGCGAGAGCACAACACGGTGTTTTCACCCCGGGCTAAAATGCCAGCCGCTGATAGACGACGTCTGTGTGCCGAGTGGACACCAGTCAGACCCGCCATAATGACATTTAGTGACATTTTTTTGTCACTCACCCAAATACTCTTTGACTTACCTGCTTTAGTAATGGAAAAGTCATCGCGTTATTAAACAATAATCTTTCTTTTTGTTTGTCGTTTATTTCTCCTTTACATTGTTTGACTGAGAGCAGAGTCTCCATACCAATTAGACTCTCTAACTTTTATTCTGTTGTGAAAAATAAGTCTGCAATGTTGCTAAGGCAGTTTTAGGATAGTCTGTTTTCTTCTACTTTAATTATCAACTTCACAGTTTTTTTTAAGTGTCCATTTTGCAACTTTCTTCATTTATTTCTGAGTTGTGGTGTTTCTTAATTATTAAAAATGTATTGCTGATAGAATTGTATTGATCTTCAGGACAACAAACAGTACGGCTCATGCAAGGCAGCATTGACATTTGCAATGTAGCTGCCTGGTGTGTTTCTGTTTTTGTTTTTCTCTGGGATGTTAACAGGCTTGAATCAGGTTTCCTATCCTCAGAAAAAAAAAAGTTTGAAAACTTTTGTTGCTGTTTGTCTACATTTCTATGTTGACCTGCAGCTGTTATTTATTCATACGCAGATAAGGAGGTTTAAACAGGTCCGACATTTTGAAATAATAAAAAAAATTCCAATTAAAGCACCACAGGAATAATTTTGGCTGGTTTCCCCACATCAAAAACAACCTGATCGACTAATTTAAAAACTTCTCAGTTTCATTATCTCTGCTTCACATGGAATGGTGTGAAACCAGCATGAACACATCCTCACTCTCTTAAAATAATATTTTGCTCATATAATTTAATTTAATTAACTGATGTCCACTGCTGAGAGTCTTTCTCTCTCTCTTTTGTTAACTCTGTTAAATATCATACCTTTTTATTTTTGCTCCTGGTGGGAGCAGCAACTTTGCATGGATGGAGATAAAAACAGCAAAGCAACAAAAATAAAAACCTAAAACGACACGTTCTTATTTGTGTCGCCCTCCTCTGGAACTCAACGCTTCTGAGCCGTTTTTGTGGTGGTTTTTTTTAGGTTTTAGGTAAAGTAAATATAACTTGATCCTTTTCGAGAGCTTATCTCTCTATAGACAAACGATAAACGTTCCCTCCCGCGGATGTCGGCCTTAAAGTCTGCTGGGATGCCATCTGACACCTCTTGGCCTGTTTTGTTGCAGAGCATCGGCTGCGATTATGTGATTAACTCCAGCTCTGTGGAGGATCGCTGCGGCGTCTGCAACGGCAACGGCTCCACCTGCACAACCGTCAGGAGAACGTTTGAAGAGAGGGAAGGTTTCGGTATGTTTTTTACCGATTGGGATGCTTTTTCACGCCATAAAGGGCGAATTTGTACAATATGAGTGAAATAAAAAAAAGACTTCTGTGGATTTAATTTAACTGATGAAGATTTTGTATTCCTTTCTTTTTTGGTTTTTGATTTTACCCCTGAAATGTTACTGGTCAGCATTGTTTTATAGTTGCACATTTACAACTTAGGTAAAAGAAAAAGAAGGAAAATAAAAGCTTTCAGAAATATAAACTTCTGCTTAAGCTAAAACTTGCACTATATCCATTCTAAATTTTCTTAATTCCTACCTTGCATGCTCATTTAATTTGTTCGTACTTGTTCCTACAACATTTTGGCGAATGCTTAATCTAACGGCGGTGTTTCTGTTTAGGCTATGTAGACATTGGACTGATCCCGGAGGGAGCCTGGGACATCCTAATCGAAGAGGTAACTGAAGCCGGAAACTTCCTGGCGCTACGGAGTGACAACCCCGGCAAGTATTTTCTGAACGGAGGCTGGACGATCCAGTGGAACGGGGAATACAAGGCGGCGGGAGCCGTGTTCACCTACGAGAGGACGGGACAGCTGGAGAACCTGACGTCTCCTGGGCCCACGATGGAGCCGCTGTGGATTCAGGTAGGACGCTCTCTTAAAAACCAACACCTCCCTTCGTGGGCAACAGATGAATTACTTTGTTTTTGCTCCTACAGTTAGGGAAAATGTTGTCAATCAAGAGAGTGCTGAGGAGAAAGTAAAGACCTTAGAGATCAATCTGTAAACCGCTTAAGGGTCAGATTCAAACATTCTGGTATGTAACTCTAAAGATGATCATTCTGCACAATAAAGAGCTCATAGAGCTGAACATGTATTTTCAGCTGCAAAGACTCGGCCTTTTCAGGGTGGAGGGTGTGGCAGCACGTGTTTCGTTTTCACGGTTTGAACTGATGATCGTGTGTCAGATGGAAAAATCTCGGTGGACTAAGGAAAACTGTTGTCAAGAGTTTCTGCCCGATTAATTTGTACATCACAAACTAAAACGGTGTAGCAGGAATGTAAAAGTTCAGCATCATTGAGGAATGTCTGAAGGCTGTAATAAAGTGATTCAAGGTTGGGAAGAGGAGTGAGCCAAGAACTTCTTCACAGCAAAATTAAGGAACTGATTAAATCATACAAAAAGAAAAACAACTAAGATTTACGTCTTTCTTCTTCCTGTGACAGTTCTCTCCGACTCGGAGTGAGCGGCGCGCTAAAGTTTGGCTGGAAACTTACTGAGGGTAGCAGAAAACCAGCAGATTAAATCATCTCCATGTTTTTCAGCTGCAAACCCCTCGGCAAGTTAGAATTGCTTCTTGCGAAACACTTTGAGCTTCCTCCACTATTCTGCATGTGCTGCTCTTTTGAGGTGGTGCATCAGTCCGTTTAATGTTGGAGGGGTGTGGCAAAACCTCCAACTCTTTTCTTGATGCCCTTTGTTGTGAGTTTGGAGGGGATTTTTTTCTCCCCTATTTTCTTAAAGAAGCTATTCTATTTTCACATTTGGTCTCAGACGGAGGGAAAATGTCTTTCCTTGTGTCTAATTGATTCCTTTATTCCATCTACCATGTTGGGAGTTTTTTATTCCACCGGCTGCAACAAAAGCACAATAAATGACTTCGCTGCCATCCGTCGCCTTCATTCACTTTTTCACTTTCCAACATAGATGCTGAGTGCAAATCTATTTCGAATGCAGACACAGGGAACCAGTCAACAAAGGTTTTTGACAAAATGCACCACATAAAAGTTAAGAATTGCATTCCATTGAGCTCTCTCTGGGTACTCTGACTTCTTCCTACAGTTCAGAAACATGATTGTAAAATTATTTGGATGGATGGATGGATGGATGGATGGATGGATGGATGGATGGATGGATGGATGGATGGATGGATACGATTACAAATCGCACACATTCGTTATGTGTTTCTGGTTCACACAAATCACTCAGCTGATCATGTACAGTAACATGTACTTTGATAATACCTTGTCTACTATCCCAGTACGCCTTCCCTCTGCTTTAAAGTAAATGTGCAAACTTGTCAATTCAGCAGCAAATCACATATTCGCCTTGTGATAAATATATTTTAATTGAATTTCTGGCATAAGGTAATATGCTTGTATGTAAATGACTGTGAAACTGTCTGCATTACTGAATTCAAATGAGTTGAACTTGATCATTTAATTGAAAATATTCTCCCATTTTCTACATTTCTGCTTACTGCCGAATTGTTTCTGTATTTTTGGGTGTTTTTTTTTACTTTAACCTTTTGCTCAATTGTTCATATGAGGGAGGGAATATGAAAGTTTGAAAACACATTGACTTAATGAAATTTTAAATGTTCTTCTCAGTCCGTTTGTAGTCAATCACGTTTTTATTTATCTCTTTTTATCTTTTTTGCTTGATAGTTTTCATTTTCTGGATCTGGAACTAACTCTGTTCTCTTTATTGTAATTTATCTTGCATTGAAAAAGAAAAATGTCCCTGAAAATGTTTTGCAGGCTTGTTTGTTGTTGATGGATAACCATTGAAGCAATCGTAGTGCTTCAGCTGTTCTATTTTTTGTTTTGTTTTGTTTTTACTTATTGATCACTCCCAGGAAACCAAAAGTAATAACTTTTTAAAATCAAACCTGGAAGTGACAGTTGCTTGCTACCTCCAGCTATCCTTGCTTAAATTGACAGTAAAGGTTGGTGAAATAAAGAATGGGGTTACAACACAAGCTGAACAGAAAGACTGGTGAAACACATTTTTTACTCCTTTAGTTACTTTTATTTTGTGCTCTAAAAGTTATTGGAAAATGAGCCACATCAGGTTAAGACTATTAGAAGAACTCGCATGTCTCCAGTTTTGTAGCTCAGATCTGTGTGTTTTAAGTTGCAGCGTCTCTGCTTCATTTTGGTTTTGTGCCATTTACTTTTCTTCTGAATACACCTACAGCGGACGTTTGTAACGATTCCGCCTGGTGTCCCAGCTTCTGTTTCAGGAGACCAATCCAGGAGTGCGATACGAATACACAGTCAGTCAAAATGTCTCGGAGGATGACGACAGTCCCGGGCGTGTTTACTTCTGGAAATCCGGATCGTGGACCGAGTGCAGCGTTACCTGTGGAAGAGGTAAGATTAGGTTTAGCCTCAGACTTTAAAAGCTAGATAAAAAAGAGAGGAGGAGATAACTTGCAGTTTTTTTTTCCATATGCGACACGTTCTCAAGAATTGATAAAAAAAAACTTGTGCTGCTGCATTTGAAATGATGGGGGTTTTTTTCCCACAAACCTAACCACTGCATGCCACGATTACAGCAGCTTTAAGTACGGCCCCATTACAGGTGGCTAGTGGTGTGTGAAAACGAACATCTGAGGGCCGGTGCTTTGATCCGCTGGCTGCAACATGTCGGGTATCAAAGTGTCGGGCAGAAATCCACACAGATTGCTCCTAAAACTGCTTTCATGCAGACTAGAAAACGCAGGAGAAAATGCGTCCCGGTGACCCTTCTGCTTCAAAGCAGCTTGCTCTCTGATGCTCTGATGAAGGGCTGGAAATTCCTTCTATAAAAATGTTCCTCTCATCAGACGTGTTGCTGATGGTGGGTGCAGAGTGCAGGCTAATTTTCTCCAGCACGATCTCCCTGTGCACAAAGCCTCTTGATAAAAGTCCAACAGAAAACTCATCTGACCACATCAGCTCCTCCACTTGGTGCTGCTGACAACTTGATCACCGACCCGCCTTTGTGTTGAGGTAATAACGTTTCGTGTTATATTCATCTTCTGGTAACGTCCTGTGCCAATATTCTCATGAACCTTAAAAAAAAACTTTGTCTTGCCTTACGTCAGCAAACCTCCGTCACCGGCTGCATCGTTTTACTCTGTTTACTGCTGAGTTTTTCCAAAGACCTAAATAGAGAGAAGCATGTTCATTTGGGCCCTTGTAGCTGTGGCTTTGGTCTATTTTATTTATTTTTTATTTTTTGCACATCCCAGAAATAAATATTAGAAGCTAGTGGCCTAATTCTGCTGTAAGGTGGAGACTTGAAGACGCGTTGCTTGTGCCGTTGAGCAGATAAGTCTTCTCACCAAACGCCTTTGGCTGTTTGGAGATTTAGTTTGATCCTCACAAGGGTGCGGTGACTGTGCAGCAGCATCCTCAGATCTGTTAAAAGCTTTCGTGAAACTCCTTAAAAACTTTTCTTCTTTTGTTTTTTTACGTATTTTTTCCACATTCTCCCGGACCACTCATACACTCGTTCTCGGTCTCCTGCATTTGATTTATTTAAATCTGGGTATAAATGATTGATGGTGACTCATTTCTGACTCTGACTAGTGTTTCATCTTCTCGTTATGCCACAGCCTCTGCAGAAAGGTGAAAGGCAAGCGATTGTCTGAGATTGTAGATGATCTAAAACGAAGCTGAGTCACATTTGATTCATGTTATTTAAACAAGAAAAAGTGCTTCTCAAGCTTAAAAATATCTCAGATCTCAAACAGTTCTACGTATATGTAAATGTGGAGTGTTTGAGATGTTTGTGGCTTGTTTTTGTTTCTTTGTTGTTATTTTGAAGCCTCCAGAGCAGTCTTATTCCCACAGGTAATTTAAGTCATTTTGATGATTTATGATTCAAGAGTCTACAAAAACATTTAGATGTAATTCTTCAGGCCAGGGATAAATATATTTACATTTCTTACTTGAATCTTTCCCAGTCTGAGTTTTAAACATACTCACAAATAAGTGAGTTTTCCATAAAGAATTCGGTGTCTCATTCCACAGAAGAATCCATTCCCTGTAGATTATGAATCAAAAGTATTCATACCCCTTTAATTTTTCCACGTTGTCACATTAGAACCACAAACATGCATATATTTTATTAGACTTTAATGTGAAAGACCAACACATTAAAGTTGAGTAGTGGAAAGAAAACAATTTGACTCAAAGATGTTTTGCAAAGGTGCTTTTCTTTTTCAAACGTCCCTTGCCAGATGGACATAAAAACTCATCCAAATGACACGTTTTCCTCCTGGAAGACGCAGCAGTTCTGTCCTGTTAAATGAGCCATTGATCCCCGGACAGTTGAGGGCCCCCCTGCCAAATGGGACGACAAGTTGAGGGACGCAGGCTTTTGGCCATTCTCTCTCATCAATACTGAACTGCACTCAGAATCGGTGAGGCCCTGAATCTGAGTGGATGTGTCCTCACAGACACTTCAGCCAATACTTTGGTTGAAATCAGGGATGTTACGTTGGTCGCTTCTGGGTGTGGACTTTGCAGTAGACAGCAATGCAGTTTTGTCCAGCAGAGTATATGCATTTAGTTCCTCTGACAAAAAAAAAAAAAAAACTTCAGCCAGAAGTCCTAACAGAATCAGCATGCCATGTCAAAAACTTATTTTTTTTTCCTTTTGGAAACATAGACTAGTCAGCATTTTATTGTTGTTCTCACCGCACAAAATGAGGAGCTGCACAATGTGCAGCTAGAAACCTGAGCAGCTTATGTGACTTGACAAATTTCTGAGGGATTTATACATTTATAAAACCTATTTTTTAAAATTGCAACAGGAGAAAACAAATTAAATTAAATTAAAAAGTAATAAGAGATTATAGATATGTAAGAGTAATAGTTTGATTTTTTTAAAAAGGTTTCACACTTATATTTTCTCAATCCATTCCTCTAATTTTTTGTGAAAAACCCAGAACACAGTTTATTAAAAATGTGTGGAATAAAATGCAGCTTCAGAAGTTGCAATATCTGGGAACAATGTTACATAACATAAAAAAACAACATACATTTTGTGTGAAACTCCCCCTTTAATAAAGAAGTTGCATAAGAAGCTCCCTAAATAAGCTCCATCTCATTTCCTGCTCAACAAATGTTTAACATTTTGTTTTCTAAAATTTAATTTCATATAGTAGTCATTTGATGCTGTGCTTTTCTAAATTAAAACTGATGTATGTATTAGACCTCTATTGGGGGCATCTTTGCTCAGTCTGAGCCTTTAAAGTGGAAATCAAATAAAACAATAAAATGTTTTAGTCTGATGAAGAAATAATGATTAAATAAATAAAAATAAAACAAAAACTACTTGACCATGGAGTAAAACCAGCATTGAAGTAGCTTTCCAGTAAAATCTAATCTGTTTGGTGACTCTGATTTTCAAAGGATTTTTCAAGGACCAGCTTGACCAGTTTAGCCATGGCAAATCTGATTGGGTCTGTGCTCAGTAAGGCAGCAAGCCATCCGCACCGCAAGGGAGTCATTGATTTTTTTTATTTTTTATTTTTTACTTTGATGCATTCACCCCACTTGCTCCTAAAATAAATAAAACGTCTTTTTTCAGTCAGTATTTGCAACATGTCCCCCTCACCACCTCGGGGGGATTCTCTGGTTAATCCAGCAGTGCAGAAATAGATACCAAGTTGCCTCTGAATAGGAGCAGCTCATAACCATATTTTAGATAATTGCGTCCCGTCTTAGCTGCAAACATCAGATCTTTTTTTTTTTGTGGGACCTGATTTGGAACCTTAATTGAACCATAATTATAATTACATGCAACTATGTAACCAGTTTTATAGTATTTAGTTTTCCTTAATGCTTTCCTTCATGTTCTCATTTATTTTGTGTCTCTTTACATTTTGATGAAATTAATTAAATCAATGCATTTTGTACCAGTTGGATGAAGTCATTTTCTGTCTGTTGTAGATATAGTGCACTCATTTTTTTTCTGCCATTAAAGTTTAAATATGTCTTAGAGGCATTTACACCAGTAGTATTGAAATTATTAATAAATCATAGTTGGTATTTCTATTTTTTTAAAACAGAAAAAAGCATCTTTCGTAACGCCTTTTTGAAAACAAACAGGCCTTTGAAGACTTCAATGAAAGGTAAGGTTAGGTAATTTTATTTATATAGCACATTTTCAGCAACAATTCAATTCAAAGTGCTTTACGTGAATTAAAAGGAAATACAAACAAAATAAAAAACCAAAGGAAAGAGCACAAAAGAGAGAAAAGGACACATCAGGGAAAATCGCAACATTCAGACAAAACAAAGGGCAAAACGGAGACATGAGTGAAGGCTTCAGTAAGAAGCAGCGAATTGTAACTGTTATATGGATGAAAGCCACTTGAGTAAACAGCACGACAACCTCAGTAGGATTTTCTATCACATAAACAAGAACATACTTTCAAGTACTTTCCTTTTTTTTACTTTTTGTTTCCTGTGTCAGTACAAATATCGGCCAACGTCCACAGATCTAGGAAATCAGTGGCTAATCTCTTCAAGGAAAGTCCTTGCATATTTCGCCAAGAAATTTAGTAGTTCGATTGTTTTTCATATGACTGAGTAGCAGATCGACTTCGGCTGGGAACTATATTTGCATTGGTGTTTATTTTTTCCACAGCCGTGCAGATGTTTATATATAGACTTTCAGTGGTGTATTATATTACTGTTGTGCTGTTTGACCCTCTGAGTAAAACATGGACTAAAAGTGAGAGTTCATCAACTCCTGCAAGAGTTGCTCAAAAGAGACTAAATATAAGAAATTATAAACAAAATCTTATTGTCTTGTTTCAGTTTTGCCTCCTGTGGTGATTTAAACTGCTTATTAATTTTTTATTTTCTCAATCCTTTAAAACTAAAAGAGGGTCTGTTCTTTGTAAGCTATCGCTTTATGCGAGAATCAGCCTTTCTCCTCAGCAGCCTCCTCATAATCACTCATGAAAGGCTTGTGCTGATTGAAATTGTTCATGTAGGCGGTTTATGAGAGACTCACCAAATATTTGTGAGGTTTTGGGGGGGGGAGTGTGTTGCAGCAAATGGCAACATTTCTGATTTCTTGTTAAACGCTAATGTTAAATAGCTGTTTGGGAAATTGGTGCATTAGTAGTACAGAGGAGAGCCTGCAATCATCTGCGCGTCAGCGTGCGACAGCAAAGAAAGTTTAAATACATGAGTTTGCATCCAACCAGATTATTTCCTTTAAAATAAATTATAACAACCATATTTTCTTTCACTAGACTTCTGTTTTTTTCACATTGAGAAAAATGGTGTCTGTTTTTTAGTGATGACAAAAAAAAAAACTGAATGTACTGTACTCTCATGCAAAATTGTTATAATGTTTTTCTGAATGATCATTTCCCCTAGAAGGTCTTCCAGTTGTTTTGTTTCTCTTTCTCTTTTTCAGTCTAGCTTTCAGGCTAACCTGGTCCTATTGACATTTTGGGAGATGCTGTTTGTAAATTAGCTATCAGACTTGCACTCTGGCCTGGAGAAGGATCAGAGCAGGGGGTTGTTAGTTGTTTCCTGCTCCTGCAGAGTGAAAGTCCAATCCTGAGGGTGAGAGGAAATGTGCAGGGAGTTGGAGATAAACCTGTCAGAGCTTAAGGAGAGGTGTGCTTAGATGTACTGCTGTGTGTAATACAGTCTGAAAGGCAAAGTGGCTCTAAAAGGAGGCTAGTTACTGAAATGTGTTTCTGGGCAGGCTACTGTATGTTCGGCATGTATTATTATATTTTTTTCTCTCCTCAGTGTGTTCAGCTTCAGCTCGAATGCAGGAAATGCCAGGCTAAGTTGCTTGGAAATAATTAAGTCATTTCTGTACACAAGGGGGGGGGGAATACATTAACAAAGCTGTTAATGTACTTTCCACAAAACTGAATTAAAATCCTTTGAAAATTAAGATTGTTCTTCATAATAATAGTGCTATGAAATGTATTTTAATTAACTGAAGCAATGTTTCTTTCATACGTAAAATGGCTTAGCTCCTGCTTTCGCTTAAAAAGAACCCAAAGCATTTATACTTTAAGAATTTTTTTTCCATTTATTATTATTTAGAGGGTATGTGCATTACATTTAGATTTGGAAATCTAAAAAATGTGCTGTTCACAGTGTGAATATAGAAAAATGTTATGCCTTTTCTTTAGCATTTCCCCAACATTTCTTAGTCTTTTTTAAAAATGTGAGCATATTGGAAAAATCTGCCAATGCAGCAAATGTTGTTTTATGTTGAATTAAATATAAAATAATACTATTCATTTTCATAGTAATTATAGGCCAAGTTACTTTGTATGACCTTAACCTAAATGACTCCCTTCTATGACAGATTAACTCTTGCAGCTGTACAGCGTACATTAGCACATCCTCGGTATCAGAATAAAAAGTCTTAGCAAAAATGGCTTTAGACAAAAAGTCTCGGAAAGAAATGTCAGCTAGGATTCACAGATCTCACCCATATAACTCGCTCTGGACTATAAGCCAGGTGCTGTTTAAATGTATCAACCATGCTCTCCAATAACTGAACGTCCTCAAATTCACTAGAATTGCGTATGCTTCTTTAATGAGTTAGCGGAGTTAAGTAGCAGCATGAATTCAGCAGTGAATAATAATCAAACCATGAAACAGAATTGATCTGATCAACCTAACTCTCTCTAAATGCTGATACTAGGATCTGAACAGAGGCTTTGGAGAGCAAACGATCCTTCATGCAGACTCTGGAAAGGCTCAGTGGCAACTGATGACTTTGCAAATTTCTTGGATGAGAGACAATCTGGGAATGCAAGATGTCGGCGACACACGGATCAGATCAGATTACTCCAGTGACAGGTTTTACAATTAAATAACCGAAAAACACCAACAGGAAATGCATAACCTGGACCTGCTTTATGGGGGAGGTTTTTCTAAAAGGTTAATGGATAATCTAAAATCATTTTTGTGCTACAGGCTGCCTTCAGCATTCACTAACTTGATAGCAGAAGAAATTTTCATCTCTGTTTGCTTTCCAAGCAGGAGCATAAAAGCACCAACCAGAGGGCGTGAAGGATTCTCTCGCTGTAGGCAGCGATGGTTTCCTCCTTGCAGTAATTGATGCTGTCTTCCCTTCCTGCCACTGTGCCTAGCACACATCTTTACACTCCAGACCATCTTGTTGCCAGCACCAGAGATATTTGCTTGTTGCTTTAACTGGAAGTACTTGCCATTCTCCCCTCTTAGCCAGATGATGGCATATGATAGCAGCAGGGTCTGATTTAGTTGGGGTGGGGGGTTATTTCCCCCCCATGTCTGCCAGTACTGCTATGGAAATCTCTTTTTCCCAGGACTGTAAAGTAAAAACATACTGCTGTTGCTCCGTGTCATGGCCCTGTCAAAAAAGTGTTTTTCTTTCTCCTCCCACTTGTTTTCCAGGTGTTCGGAGGCAGAGAGTTTACTGTGTGGAGAAGACGACCGGGATAGCCGAGGAGCATCTCTGTGACCCATCCAATCGACCCGATGACAACCGAACCAGCTGTTCCAGAGATCCATGTCCTGCCATGTGAGTCGGCTATCCAGTGATTTACGACACGTTGAGGTTTCTCAGACAAACACGTTTTGTTTCCTGCTGCATTCTCCACGCTTCTACTGTTTTACCCTGGAAATAAGAAAAAGCCTGAATCTGTATTAATATGGTGTTAATGACAAAATGCAAATCCTTCTGTTGCTTAGGCTTTTGAAGTAGGATTATAGGTATTTTCAGACGAGGCCCAAGATTATATACGATCCTGAGCAGAATCTGTTTCAGATGATCCATGCCTCATTCATTTCCTTTCTGACTTCTGCATTTAACACAACTTGCTTTATATCTACATGGCAAACCAACTATTAATTATATCGATTATATGATATGATGTCTTGCCAGACAAGCACATCTTTCACATAATATAAAAAAGAAGTAATACTTGAGATACTCATTTAATTTATTTTTTTAATCAAAAATTTTCATCCTAGCTCCTTAAAGGTTCCCTGATCTCAGAGGATAAGTACTTTTTTTTAATTTTTGCCTGTTTATTTTAAGAAACCATGATCTGGTTTTACAAGGTGAGGAGAAAAGTTTCTGTAAAAAACGTCTTCCACTCAAAACAAATACACAATATGATACTGTATAAAACATATAGAAATTGTAAGTATACATGCTTAGATACAGCAAACACAAACATTTTTTCTCACTAATGGACAGTAGATGCGAGCATGAAAAGATTTTCCCACTCGGTCACATTAGAGGAAATGTTGTTTAAATCAGCTTATGACTCTGTTAATACGAGATTATGAAACTGATGTTTTTCTGTAGCGTTTGTCCACGTTTCCCTCAAACCAGCCCTGGATATTTCTGAAAGCATGTCGTCCCACCATCAAATGGAGGTTTTCTTACTTCATAATGGACCATCCAACTGAAGATCAAAGAGCATTTTTTTTTTCTTCTTCTTCTTCTTTTTTACTTCAACACATTTTTTGGGAACAGCGTAGTAGCTTGTTAAATTTGGTAGAACCAGAAAAGAAACTACATTTTCTCTGAAAACTGAAAGTAGCTCTGAACTGAAATCACTGCGGACATAATTGTGTCTGTCTTGTCTTCACCTTTTGGAGATTCCATGCATTTTTATTTGATTTTAAACCTGATGTAAATCGGGGTATGTCTTGCCTCTTATTCCCTGCCATCAGTTTTTTTAAGTCGTTTCCTTTTCTAGCTCCTGTTACCTGCTCATCTTCAGTCTCTATGTATTCTCACTCACTAATTGTCCCCATTTCACCCATTTCTCTTGTCTTTCTCTCCTTTCATGTCTTGTTTATGGAGTTCATCATAAGTTTGAGTTCACTTTTTGTTTTTGCTCTTTACATCTGAAGATCCCAGGCAGGAGTGGTTCATCTCGTCTGCTTCATTATTCAACTAAACATGATCGCGGTCCTGTAGGAGCCTGGATAATGACATCGAGAGCTTCTTACACATTAAGTGTTGCAATCAAAACCAAAGAAAGAGAGATTGTAGCTTTTTTTTTAGATGGTCAAATTACCTTCCAAAGATTATTACTCTTGTGATTACATGTTGAAGTCTGCACTCAAGACACTCGGCTTCTTATCTGTGTTTTGCAGTTAGTTTGATTTTTTTCTGCAGTTGACAACATTTCAAGATCAATATGATTCCTGAGAGAAATATACAATCTGTATTCTTACAGAATGTTCTCCGAGTTGTCATAAATAATAGATTATATTATTTTACAGGAAAGGCAGACAAGAAAATTATAAGTCATTCTGTGTAGAGAGAAATGAATGAAGGAATGTCTAAAACATGTCTAAAAATTAAATCTGTTTGCTGAAACAAGTAAAAAAGATTCTAAAAGTCATTCAAGAAAATAAATCTAGAGAATTGGGTAAAAGATGTTGATCGTTCTTGGCTGGATGCTTTTTAAGTTGGCACCACACCCCAAAAATGTTAAGATTTTAAAATGTGGCAAGTTGTCAATAAAGACATCAACACAGCCTGGCAGTAAGATCTTCAAAGTAGGACATGTACACAGATGTTGAAGAGAAATGCTCAGAAACAAAACTGCAAGTTATCAGGATTGAAATGAAAATAAATAAATGAGTAAAAAATCTATTTTAAAAAAAATCAAATCAAGCTAAAACAATGTTCAGTCCCCTGAGGAGAGGTAGACATAGAGATTGTGGATGATTGTGTGTGACTCTTGAATCTGAGATTTCCACTGAAATCATGGGGGAACATTCATTTGTTGCCATCGCAGTGATGCATGAAAATATGACAAGCACATTTTCACCATTGCTGATGACATGCAGCTGTGTTTCAGCTAACAGAGCAGGGCAGATGGCAGCAATTACTCCTATTGGAAAGACATAGATGGACTTTAAAATTTTGGAGTTTTTCTTCGTTCTTGTTCCCGCAGCCAGTAATAGGTGTATTGGTGGTGAAGTGGCTGCCTCCATTTCTTCAGGCTGAACTCAAGATTCTGAACCTTTTATTTAGTGAAAACAAATGAACTCGATGACTTTGCTAGCAAAGAGTCTGGATCTGGTGTAAACCTTTGACAGAGTTGGAACTGGCATCGTTTTCTGTTCATATTATCAATGTCTTAAAGTGTTTGAAAAGCTGTGGGCGCTCTACTAAGTACTTCCTAAAATGCCTTTGGTTCATGTTTCCATATTCATTCGTCCACTTATTAAATTATTCACTTATAGATTTGCTTGGAACAGAAAAAAACAGCCGGCTTGGTCAGGATTTCATATTTCTTCCCAAGAGTTATGTAGCTGAAATAGATTAGCCTTCATTTCATTCAGCCTTCATTTCATCAGTTACTTTAGTGTGTTTAGTGTGTTTACCAAAGTTACGGCTCTCAGTTTGAAGACATTTTGTGTTTTGTATGCTTTCCTTCAATTGCAAGTATAACACTAAGTCATTATTTATTTGATTTTGATGCTAACACTTCACCCATATTATTTCTTACTCTTTTGACACCTGCATAGAAATATGGAAGAGAAAAATCTTTAAGAGGTCCTCGTCTCTTTCACTTCTATTGCTGCTGTACACAATGAGTTTCATCCCCCCAAAAAATCATTTTTTCCCCTCTTTTACCATTTCAGTTCACCACAATGCGCAGAAAGATCTGTATTCAGCATGCGGGCAAAATCCTCCTTCGTTGAACGAAATTTGAGTAATTTTCATTGGGCAGCTTTTCTTTTACTCTATGCCTGACACATTATGAACATTTTGTGTGGCGCTTCGCATCAGGACCACGGCGAGGCGCAGTCATTTTCACCCCGGCCGTGCAGACTATTTGGAAATCGTTGCTTTCTTTGTGTCGCCTGTGCAGATGGTGGGTTGGAGATTGGCATAAGTGCTCAGCGAGCTGTGGCAGCCTGGGCCAGGCTAAAAGGACGGTTCTCTGTGTCCAAGCTGTCAGTGCGGAGGAACAGGAAGCTCTGGATCCCAGCGACTGCAAACACATCCCCAAACCTGAGTCCACGTCCCCCTGCAACACACACGTCCCCTGTCCTGCCGACTGGAACGCTGACAGCTGGTCAAAGGTCAGTTTTCGCTGTCCTCGACAGACGGACAGAAAGATGCACAATTTGTTTATTTTTGCTTGTGCATCTCAGTAATTCATATATCTCTGTTTGCACACGTCAAACTTTTCAAAATGCCAGAGAAATGGCACCGTTATTTCATTTCCCTCCTATCTTTATGGATACAGATAACTCAAAGCTAAGCTGAGGCGTTTTATCCAGTTCATAGCGTCAGCCATTTTTGCTTTTTAGTCCCAGTATTCATTTCAGAGGTCATGACTCCATATCTGTGTTTCCTAATTGAACACAATTTTAAATAACAGCTTTAATGGCATGTGATTAAAAGTTGTGTTTATGGTATTTGTCCCAACCTCTTTGTCTTTCATTGCATCCTTGTAGCTTTTTGTCTTTTCGTCACATATTCTACCACAGAGTTTGGATAAACTGAAATGTAATGAAAGATAATTCAAATATTTATTTCTTGGTCACCAGCACAAGTATTTTGCCAGTTTAAATGTTTAATTTGATTGAACACTTGTTAGCTCACCTAATCATTTGGAAATACAATGCAAAAAATAATGTTTTGTGCACCGTCAAGTTTTGTCATTAACAAAGTTATGCATAAACATTGCTAGTTGTCTAGTTGGAAATACGATCCATGCTGAACAAATGACTTTGAAAATTGAAAACAATTAAACCTAGTTTTTGGTGATGTTCAGAAAACAACAATCTGTGTTTCACTAGAGCTGATGCAAATGAAAACAACTGGTAGTGATGCTGTATACAGTCACTGCTTTTAGATAAGCATGAAGAGTGTTTGCAACACCATGAATTATTACCATTGCTAATAACAATTTCCGTCATCCTCATGTACTTAGCCATTTGTATTAGTTCCGCATTGTTCCATAATTTCAATATTTTTGATTTAATATAGCCTCAGCATTCACTGATATATATTCCTTTACTATTAAAACCAAAAAGTATATACAACCTTGTTTTTTTTTTGCATATTTTAATGGTGCTTAAGCATTTGCAGATAAGCCTATGTGATGAAATACAAGTTATAAAACTTTTTAAAGCCATATTAGGAAACATCCTATTTCTAAATCTGATTTATTAGTCAAATAACTGTTTCCTTACAGTACAATAAATTAAGTATGTACAAAACATCTTGGATGTGTTTATGAATCATAAATGTTCATCAGTGGATTTTCCACCCTGAATTAATTTGAATGGTATAAATAACTGCTCACTCAGAAGTAGACACAGTTCCAGATTGTTTATGTAGGGATATATAAAGATATAATAAACTATTGCTGAGTCTGAATTCTGTAGTAAGTTGTGATATGTTGTTTGTTGAGTCACCATTAGTTTTTAAAGATTGAGCCCAGACAGAAAACCTGCCCACATACTGAATCATCCTTGTTTATTTGCCTGTGGTTGTGAGTGAACTTTTGAATAAAATATAAACATAGTCTTTCGTTCTACCAGGAGATTCTAAAGAAAAAATATGCTAAGCCATCAACTTTTAAAAGAAAAAAAAAAAAAAAAAAATTCTGCTTGTGAATTTTTTTTTTCGGTTATCTAAGAATCGGTGAGAGGAATATCTGCACTTTTGTTTTTCTTTTGCTTGTAATTATTTATCTGAAAAGTTTGGGGTCCCTCCCAAATGTTATTTGTATGTCTGGAAAAGTATAATAACCAGTATTTCATAATGTGATTTCTTTGTCTTAAATAAAGTAATTAGAGTAGGGTTGTCATCATTTTCTTGGTTAAAAGAATTAATTTGGATATTCCATTATAGCATTAAATGAAAATAATTATTTGCAGTGATATAAAAGCATACATATAAAACTCTTTTTTGACCTGTGGGTCTATTTTTCTCTACTAAATACTGTGTGGCAGTGCGATATTACGTTATTACTTTAATTATCAAGAAAGAAGATTGTGGTATGTTAAACAAACATTTTTATAATAACTTTAAATTTTTATTCTGGCCCGATTAAAGAACGGCCCGTTTTACATAAAACTGCTTAGATGCATTTAACATGAATATTATCCAATTATTATGACTGAAATTAAAAACTGAAAAATATGGCTGTTGTATTTGAAACATCTTGAGTTGAAGCACAATGAGTTGCCTTTTATCAACGATAAAAACAGAGATTATTGATTCTGAAAACTCTACATTAGATTAACTCAATCTGTAGATGTTTTAATCTGTGACAAAAGTACATAAATTCTGTCCTAAGTTCTAAAAAGAGATGATGTCTGATTTCAGTTTTATGCTGGTGCTAAATCTTGAATTGCTGGATATCAAACTCATGCCAAATGAACAAAATTTGAATCCACAAAATGTAACATGTATTAAAGACCAAAAACCCTTCCTTCTCCTGAAACCTCTGTTTTTAGTGCAGTTTTGATATTATAAAATACAAACCTGGGTGTTTATCTTTCTTTTTATGTCTAATGCTGCAGATTTTCTACTCTGGTACTCTTTGCGTATAAGATCTTAATCTTAATAAAGTCTTAACCTGGTTAAATAGAGGAAACACAATTAATGAATGTATTAATTTCCACCCCAGAAGTACAGCTGTACATTAACTAACCAAGAGGGAAAAAATCTGTTGAACACTTTTGGTGCTTTATTAGTGCTTTACTAGTTAAAACTGCATACAGATATGAAACATTCATTTGTCATTTATTGTCCCTGGTTCTGATCTCCAGGGTCAGTGGGTGAGAGGTGTTGTACAGCATCACAGGTCAATGTGGCAATACAAGACACACAGGCATGAACTCACACTTAAGGGCAATTTTGGAGAGACCAATTAATCTAGGGGTCATAGCTCTGGAGTGTCTGAGGACGTTGGAGAACCCAGTGAGAACCCATGAGGAGCTTCTTGCAGAAAGACGCCAGGCTGGAATTCAAACCCAGTCCTTCTTGCCACTCAGCAATAGTGCGACCAATTTATCCACCATTCAACCTGTTTTGGTTCCACAGTGTTATGTTGAATCGCAGTTTGAACTTGCACATGTAAATGCTTCTAATTGCCACATGTTGTTTCTTGCCCGCAGTGCTCGGTCTCCTGTGGTCCTGGACTGCGCCACCGTAATGTCACCTGCTCAAGAAACACGCCGGTTGATTGTGATCCTCTGAACAAACCGTCATCCGTCACGAGCTGCCAGGTTCAGGACTGTCTCCAGGTTCTGGGCAATTTTGGAGACATCGAATGGTCCGGCAGCGGCTGGTCGAGCAAGGAGGTGCTCAACGAGATAAACGCCATACCTGAAGCTAAGCCTCCGCCAAAGCACAGCGCCACCAGAGGTCAGCCGAGGAGTCAGAATGACCACAAGTACGCGGTGGAGGATCACTACCACAACAACATCGAGAATAACCGCCTCGTTGATGACGACGAGCCCTCACATGAAACCAGTGTTCACTTTGATGATTTCTACTACGATTACAACTTCATCAACTTCCATGAAGACTTATCGAATGAACTCGGGCGCTTTGGGGAGGAGTCGGAGGACAGCTCTCCACAGGGAGCCGAGCCAACCCACAGCAAGAAAGCAAACGCTTGGACAGACCTTCCACAAGCTCCCACAACTACTACACCGGCTGCGACAATCACAGAGCTCCACCTCTCGCACACCCGAGAGCCACAAAGCACAAAACCAGACGACACCCAGGCGACGTCTGAGGAAGCAAATCAAGACGGAATAAATGACTTCTTGTATGAAGATTACCTCCTTCCAGTGTCCGCAACCCAACCGTCGCCGCCCTCCATGCACTCGAATTCACAAACGGGAGAAAAAGGCACAAGCCCGTCTCCCGGAGTCACCGGCACAATGCAGAGTCTGGTTTTCAGCACAAAGCAACCTGTAGAGGATGAAACATGGGGTCAATCTGGAGAGGAGGTGGAAAATAACGACACCGATTTCAGCGTGGAGGAAAATCACTTTAACCGTCTCGCTGTGACTCCAACACACTACGCTCCTGCTGCCAGACATCAAACCACTGCTGTTGCTGCAAAATCAAATGCTCCAGAGGAGGCCGAGTTGTACATCTCTGCAGATAAAAACGTTGAGAGTTCAGAACCTTTAGGCTTCCCGTTGCCAGAGAAGGGAACTCGTGCTGTGACTGAACCAGACAGTAATGTATCAGAAATACCTCAAACAACCAGTCAGGACGCAGATACACCAGGTGCTTTCACAATAAAGGGCCGAATGCTGAATCCGAATAATGTTGCCACGAGTGATAATGACTGGTGGGACCAGCTGGGCACATTGTCACCTCTTTCCTCTCATGAACCCTTTCCTCCTGCCATTCCTCTCCTTGTAATCTCAGGTAAACAGGCCACATCTGACGACTCCACATCTGTAACTGAAACAGAAGTCGGGTCGGATAGAAATCTTCAGGGAGCTACAAATATTCCTCCAGATGTAAAACAGATACCTCCGTTCACCGAGACAACTGGAACAGACCCCACATTCCAGCCTCCTTCATTCCGTCTGTCCGATTTTGACTACCATGAAATATCCGTTCCCTCGGTGATGCGGGGCCACGGCGACGGTCATCCTGACCCCTCGTACCTGTTGATGACCACATCGGCCATCCCTGAATTCCTGCATCCGGTCCAAACGTCAGCCTCCCCAGACGCAGGGTCCGCCTTCTGGGTTACCGGTAACTGGAGCACCGTGCGTATTTTTGACTCTTCTTTTCACATTCTACCTGTTTTAACGATGAAGTATTAAAACCTATTTAAACCTCAGATGTTTGATGTATAAACAACATACAGTTTGTAACTTTTATCCTCAAACAGAGATATTTTGCTTCCTGGTATGGTTAATGTTTCTAACCCCTTAATCCTCAAAGTGTAAAACCTGTGGAGTGCAGATGACAAGCTGGGGAAATACGAATTATGTCTCTCTGGTTTGAAGCTGTCAGACTTGTTCTCTCTTAAATAACTTTGTCTGTGGACAGTGCTCCACCAGCTGCGGTCTGGGTGCCGTGTGGAGGACCTTGGTCTGCAGTACGGGCTCAGAATCGGACTGCGATCCGACCAAGAGGCCAGCGCCTGCCCGACAGTGCTACCTGAGGCCGTGCTCCACCTGGAAGGTCGGGGAGTGGAGTAAGGTGAGATGACATGCAGCTCCACTGTATATGTTGGACCTTTCACTTCTGAACCACCAAACTAATTAACGTCGGGAAGGAAAATTCACGCTGCTTCCTCATGCCTCGTTGGTTTACGTGCTTCCCCTCTGACCCCGCAGTGCACCAAGAACTGTGAAGGCGGAATGAGATTCAGAGAGGTCCAGTGTTTTGATCTGAGACACCAGCGACCTCTGCGACCTTTCCACTGCCGGGCCATGTTCACCAGGCCGTTGACACAAATGCCCTGCAACGTTCAGACATGCCTTGACTGGTACACTTCCTCCTGGGGCCAGGTGAGCTAATTAACGAGACTGATCAGAGCTGTGAAATGTAGTCATACTTCAATATTTGATAGAATCTTTGGTAATTAGGTAGTTCATTTAAAGGAATCATCTATTCTTTTCTCTTTCTTTTTAAATGTTTTCAGGCTCATTGCTGTTGATGCTTTGTTTCATTTCCGTGCTATAAGTGTGTATAAGTATAAAAATGTGTGGAAAAAATTGAGTTGAAGGCAGCAGAAAGATTCAAATATTGATATCTGATCTTTGATGCATAGTTCAAATGCCAACAAAGACGAATGTCGTGATTGAAAAATACATATATAAATCAAAAGTCATCTGAAAAAGTGTGTATTTTATATTATATTTAGAGGAAAGTAATAATAAAAATTGATAATGCAAAGCAGTATCTTGGAGACTGAAGTTATATTTTCGTCTTTGGTTTTGACAAGAATGATTGAAATAAAAATATATATATATTCAAATGTAAAAAAAATATTAGAAAAAAACTAATAAAAGGGAATTTCATATTAGGTTCAAAAAGGAGTACAATGAAGCTGATGGTAAGAATTATTATTCCAATTTACACCACCATCCTGTGAATCAAGAACGGTCTCTGGAATTAAAATCATAGATTGTTATTGTATAGCAACATTAGAAAATGGAAAGAAATAAAAAAAACTCTTCATTACATAACAGGGACAAGTTGACATACACAATCACATTACAGAAGTAGCAGAGTAGCACTTAAAAACAGAGTCCTGGCTTTCTTTTATCTCCCTCCTTCTCCAACACCTGCTGGGTCAGAATCCAACCAGCTCCAAGTCCAGTAGTCGAGTAAAATCTAACATGTTGTGAGAGCAGTCTGATAATCGTTGGAGAGCAGCAAACTGCCCAAAAGTAAGTTATTTCAAAGTCCTGTGGCTCCTGGCATTGCTCTGCACAAAAGTGTGGAATCAAACCACAAAAGAAACACAGAGTTTCCATGGGCCTTGTTAGGGCTTTGACATCAAGCACCTGGAAAAAGACCCGTCTGAGGTCCTTCATTTTTTTATTATTGGGTCATGAAGTGATTGAGCCAGGCTCACTTTACATAATCAGTTCATGTTTCACTCCTGATGGATTATCAACACTAGATTGGTGATGATTGGGGCGGCACATGGCTCATTGTTAGAGCAGCTGCACCTCATATAGCGGCTATAGTATTATATTATAGTGAACAGAGGGGAATTAAACGTTTTTTAACCTATAATCCTTGCAGCAAAATTGCTCACTTAATCTTTCTTCTGTGTTGCTAATTAGAGCTCACATATCCAGCTAACACTTTCGCAATCAATTTATTGTTTGTAACATAAACAATCTGTTTTGGAATTAGCCGGAGGATTTCCAGATTTTATTACAGAGGCAATATTTCCATCTTTTTTTTTTTTTTATTAAGGAAACATCTTTTTTCAAAGTCACCCAACTATTTCGGAAAGTGAACTTTTTCTTTCAGTCTCTTAACTTTGACATAAGAATCTTTGAGGCAGAAAGACGCCTAATACTCAGAAATGAATTTATATGTAACCAATTTTAAATTGGATGGTTACTTCAGAAGCTGTGTTCCTAGCAGCTTGTCAGAATGAGAGAAGCTATCCCTGTGTCTAAAGCTCAATCTACATTTTAAAAGAAGGGCCTAAGAGAAAAACATAAAGTAGGATTCTCAGAGCTGATGAAGAGCAAGTGACTCATCTTTCGGGTCTTATATTAAATCTTTGCTGGATTTTATGAAAGACGCAATTCTCAGAATCATCGGCAAAATATCAGTTGCAGATATTGTTTTTGTTTTTGGTTTGAGATTTCTCCTTTATTCTTCATTTATCCACCTCTCCCATTCTTTTAAAAAAAAAGCAGAAAATATGCTGTCATGGCCACGAATTGTGCTGAAAATTGTTGAATGCGATCAAAGTTTTCAAGAAAAGAGAGATCCTCTGAAAAACAATTTGATCTAAAACTGTATGGCGTTTAATGATAAAGACAAAATATCAGCATGTTTTTACGGTTTGATTCAAATATACCTGGAGACCTTTAAGCTATGTTGAAATCTACTTGTTTCCTTATTGCATAGTGTTACATAAGAAACAGATTGCCTCTGTGTCAGTAACATTCTCATCTTTGTAAAGCACTGAGCTGCTGCACTGCTGAAACAGACTGCTGTCAGATCCGTTTTAGCTTGGTGAACCTTTCTCTGGGAATGCCTGAATATTCATTTATTACAGTGATGCAAGACGGGGACGGATGCTGAACTGTCAGAATGCTGTGTTTGTTGCTTGCCGCTTTTGCTGTGTGTGTGTGTGTGTGTGTGTGTGTGTGTGTGTGTGTGTGTGTGTGTGTGTGTGTGTGTGTGTGTGTGTGTGTGTGCGCGCGTGTGTGTTTGTTCATTTGGGGAGGATGGAATAAATTGCATTTGTGAGGGATTTGGCCTTATTGAAAAACAGGGAGCTGACTCAGTACAGTGCAGTCAGCTCCAACACAGTCACTACTGTTGCAAGCGTGTCTAGACAAGCCTCTTTAATAGCTCAGCAAGAAAACTGTTATGTCTTGAAATGTTGGAAAAAAGCTTACGTTTTGTTCAAATCAGCACCGTGGTCCCAGGTCTACGTACGGTGCAGAACCCACTCTGAGCTCCTTCTGCATGAATTGTCGTGGCACGAATGCAATAAGCCTGTGGCTCAGCTGAGATGTTCTCCTTAGTAAGCAGCAGTTCCTGACTTCTCTGCTTCAGGATTAGCTCAACACAACAAATGCAACATTTGTTGCCCTTTTCGTGGTTGCATCTCTGCAGTGACTCTTGAAGAACATCAGCTCTCACCTTGTGAATCTTTCCCCACGTCTTATTTGGGGTTTGCACCTTAATCCTGGCTGTTGGCCTGTGCAACTTTTTTTTACTACATGTTTTCCATCCACTCAATTTTCTATTATTTCAGTGAGATTGTCCAACAGTGACCTTTTTCAGCTTACCTCGTTACAGGAGATTGTGGAGGACTATCTGCTGGATAATCAGCAATTCTCTCAGATTGTGAAGCGTTAACATTTTTGACATCCTGTGTCATCATAATATATCTAATTTTGAGATACTTCAATCAAACACTCCTAAATTGTTAGTAGTTGCTAGTAGTTGCTACACACACTTCTTTGTCTCAGTTGCTACACACACTGCTTTAAGTGGGTCAGCATGCTCCGGTACACATAACCCCTCACCGTTCTGGGACTTTTCCTTTCCAGAGTTTGGTGCGTACTGAGGCATTTTTTCCGGTGTTGTAACAGGTGTTATATTAGTCTGCATTTCCCCATCATTGTGCTCCCCCTACAGCTGCGCTTTGTGCAAAAATAAATAAATAAAACCAACAACAGCATTAAAGACACACATTCCCGCTCCCATCCTGCAACGCTCCGCTCGCACACAGAAGCACCATGACAACCTGTCAACCTTCGTGGTGAAGAGACAGAACGTCGATCCCTAGACAGCCGCTGATGAAAGGCATGAAATTTAATAAGCACAACGGGAAAAACGGCATATGGAACAGAGCGAGGATATAGATGTGCATCTGGGCATGAAAACGAAGAATCCAGTGCCGAACAGTGAAGAATCAAGAGCTCATATGAGAGGCAGATCAGGTGAAACACATGGGGATAATGAAGTGCATGGAACAGGTGAGAGTAGATGCAACAGAACCTGGAGGCAGAGTATAACTGAAGAGGACATCACAAACCAAGAAAAGCTAAGAAATGAAATGAGCACAAAGAACAACATTTGAGAAACACAAAGGAATAAGCTAACGTGGTGAATAAGATAACGTGGTGTGATCTATAATTAATACATTAATACAACGGAAAGTATTTGGTGAAAAGTTTACTAAAGTAACTGAACAGATCATCTGATTTAATATTCTCATACTCATACTCATCAGATTAAGAAAAAGTCTAAAGCTATATGCAAATGTAACCTAGCTCACTATCCAAACCCAGGTTTTGCCAACATTGGTCATTATGTAAATGTAATCCTTTATTTTTTGCTTTTAACACTAGATTATATTATGTATATTCATATATATGTTACAGTGGTGGCACCCTATATGACCGCAGCTGCTTCAGCTCCTGGTAATACAACCAATTTATTGCTTAATTTATTCAATATGTATATAGGCTATAACATTCAGAGATGCAGTGATTTTATAGCAGCTGTGCAAATGATCTATTCGTCTGTTGATTTGCCACAATCCACGTTAACAGCAGACATATAGGGCCCCAAAAGCTAATTTTGCTTAGTCCTCACGGAGGCTCAGGCCAGCGGCCCTGATGTCAACATCTCCAGAAACATATTAAAGATTGTAGCATGTGTTACACACACCACTGGTGACAGTGTAAAATATGCTGAATTTCTTGTAGAAAGTATAGAACAGGTAGGAGTGACGAGCCAGAAAAAAATTTGTCCTTCACTAATCCTCCTGGAATCTGTTGTGGTTAAACATTTATAGGACTTATTACTGTAATAAACCATTTCAGATCCTTTAATGCAAAGGTACAGCTTATGTCACACATTCAAGTATCAGAATACCCCCTTTTGTTACCCCATCTGCTACTGCATAAACAATATACAGTGTGTTTGGATTTTTTTACTATCTGTACACCAACATGTTCACAGAAAGACACAAAATGACAAAACAGATTCAACTCGTATAATGTAAAAACGATCGAAACAACATAACAATGTCACTTTCCAGCAACTTCCAGAACTGTTTTATTTCATAGCTTATAACTATTAAATATATTCCAGCACCAACTGTGCTTCACATTGTTTGGTCACAAAACATTGCAATTTGGCCTTCATGGACAAGTTTTAAGTTTTTTCTACTTGTAAGGGGGAAAAAAAGGTATTCTGTGGTTCAGTCTGTGTTTAGCGTTTGCACTGAACAATGTGTCAGATTTCAGTGGTTTCGATAAAGATTCAAACTCACCACACAGTGGTGTTTCGGAGCCGCTGCTTTGTCTGACTAACAAAGACTCCTGATGCGCGAGGTTCTGACTCATCCAGCTGTTGTAAGTTCTGAGGCAGAGCTCCGGTTTCATAAATGTTACAGAACAAAACTCTTCTTCAGAAGTTTAGAAATTGTTTTCTGTAACAAGCCCATCACTCTTCTTTTTCCTGCACCAACATGGTAGTCATTCCTGCATGACTTCAAAACAGAGATTTGAACAAAAGCTTCAGTGTGCGTTTTCATTTTTTTTTTCTGGAGATGCTTCACAAAGCCCAATGGAGGGAGACAAAAAAAAGAAAAGAAGAAGCATAATCACATTCATGGAAGACGTTGGATTCTTCTTCTTTGAGCGAAAGCTTTCATTATGGACCCGAGGAATTAGAGGTTTCCTGTCCATTTGACATTTGTGTGCTATACGTCTTTAAAACTTCTATATATTTTGTTCTTCTCACAATCAGGTGACAAATTGATCACTACTCCCAAACCACAAATGTGTACCGACTACTTACGTCTGATGCTGTGTGTTTCTCAGTGCTCTGAGGTGTGTGGAGGCGGTGAGCAGCAGCGCATCGTCACCTGTCCAGAGGACGATCGATGCGACCAAGACCTTCAGCCAAGCGCTATTCAGTCCTGCAACAGCCAGCCTTGTGCTCAGTGGCTCACTGGATCATGGGGACAGGTACTCTAACGCAGTGTTCATTGTTGATACTTTCTTAATTATAAAGGGGAAAAAAAATCCCCCCTTTTGACATCATGGATATCAGTTGATGAATTTGTCATTCCCGTCCTTTTTTTTTAATCTCTCCTATGAACAGTTTATGTAAAAGATGATCAATCCTGTCATATTCTTACACATGCACACATTTTCTTCAAGGCTAGATTGGAAAATGTGAAACCTTGTTGCTCAGAAGTCTAGAACTTGATCTCAAAATTCATTGTACGGCAAAGTGATTTCTCTCTGAGGAGAAAGTGTTTTATTCATTAAAATGTCTTCCTTTTGTTGAAAGTCACTCCGAATATCTAAACATAAATATTAGAGATGTCTTTTTTTTCCCCCAGTTGTGATCTTCGATCCCAGAACTGTCTGTTCACATGGCAGATTTATATTTCAAGTAATAATTTATTTCATCAGCATGGTTCATCTGTTTAGAAGCATTAAGGTTCTGAAGTGACCCTACCAGTTTCACAACTGGACCCTGAACTAAAGATTAGGGTGATGGCAGGGAGGCCTCCCGATCTTCAGCACCAAAAGACAAATATTCAAAGTACCAGTGGAAGCATTCAACAAACCTCGAGTTTATACTACTTTAATACCATTTAAGGTTTCAACTGAACACATTATAAATACATCTTGACTTTCCATTTCTAAATAAAATGTATAAAATTATAACTTTTTCCAACCAAATGATAAATTAAAATCTGTTTGGTTGTATTAGTAATATTTGGATTTACTGTAGATGGGAGGATATATCTGAGATAATATGAATAATATAATATTAAAAGTTTGGGAACCACCAAGACATAAAACTTTCAAATTTTTTTTTATTTTACTCCTTCCAATAATCTATTCACTGCTGCCTAATACATTGGTAATTGTGTTGTTTCTTATCCAAAGCACTCCAGGCCAATGTCATGTAAATTGTGGCTCTGAATTAATTGAAATGGAAACAAAAAAACTGCTCACACTAGAGATAAGACGGTTTCAAACTTCTGACTTCAGAAATCACGAATCCAACTAAATGATAAATGGACAACATTGATTCGAACAAAAAAAAAATGAACTGGATTAATTTTGCTTTGTAAAAGTTTTGTGAAATCTTTCCGTGTTCAGTGTTCAGCTTCGTGTGGAGGAGGACAGCAGCATCGGCTCATCAAATGCGTCGACACCAGGACCGAAGCTTCGGAGGAGGTGGATCAGGTTCAGTGTGACCACAAGCTTAAGCCTAGCAGCACCAAAAAGTGCCGCATCTGGGCTTGCAAGACCGATCCCTCTGGTGAGTGAGTCAAATAATAATTTTATTTATTTCGCTACTGTTACTTCACCTCCTGCACCGCAGATCGTTTTTCACTCCAAGAAAATCATTCGGGTGGACAGAATTGAATTTCATTGTACATGTTATCCCAGCAGCTGAGGGAACTGAAGAGCTCTAGATTAATCCAGATTAATCCTCATTTAAAATCAGAGGGATCATCAAATTCACAATAATGTCTCCTGGTTGTGAAAGAAATCTTTTTCTGTTGCAACCAACAGTGGTCTTATTTACTGAACACCGACTCTGTATCGACATTTTTGTCTCTTCCAGCAGAAATAAACTAAAAATTATGATAGTAATTTTAATAAAGACAGAACATCCAGTTCTTCTGGGTAATATGTGATCTCGAGTCAGTGATTGCATTTTGTTTTTATGGGATTGGAAGACAAGCAGAGTGGGAGGAAATGGTCAGAAATCCTTCAGCGGTGGGTAGAAAACAGTCGCCTGAAGTGATCCACTTCACATCAATTTCAAACAGAGATCTGAGTGGAAAACCAGCAGGTGGATTCTGGAGTTTTCTCAGGAATCTGTTTGCTTTAGGCGTCACAGAGAGATAAGACTCTTCACTGTTTTTTTTTTTTTACATTTATTATATTTTTTTCCAAAATGATAGAGGGTGTGGAGAAATTATCTACCAGCAGCTACTGCAATTTGTTCTCTATGTTTGATTTTGACCTGAAAATTTGTTTCTAAAGGTCAACATGAGGTGATTTTGCACATTCTGTTGTTTTCTGCCGTCACCCTGGATAGGAGGCTTGATATTTTATGATGCTGCTTCGGTTGAAACTAAATCAGTGACATTTTTTTGTTGTTGTTGTTGTCCCTATTGCTCACTATGGCCCGAGGTCAGCAACATTTCCTCAAAATACTTTTGGATTCATAAAATAATCCTTCTCCTGCTAATTTTCATTGTGTTTTGTTAAACACAATGAGTCCAGGAATAAGATATCTACTTGTGATGTACAGTATGTCTGGACAAAAAAAATAAATAAATCACTCCTGCCGTGATAATTTGTATAATTAAAACCACTGAACAGTAAAGGGAATAACTTTGATATTACTCTTTGTGGCATATATGGAAGATGGGGTATTTCGAACAGCAAATGAACATTTCCTCTACGGATCTGATGTGTTAGAAGCAGGTAAAATAAAACGTAAGTTTGACCAGGTGTGACAAAGGGACAGGATGGGCAGCATCTCCAGAGCTGCTGATCTTCTGTAGGTGAACCTACTCTGGGGTCACTGATGGAGGGGAGAGGACATACCGTCCTGTGCTGTTTGATCGCACAGACATGCTCCGATAGAAAGTGCATCACAGTCTGTTGCACATACGGTTGCTTAGCCACACAGCGGTCAGGGTGCCGAGGCCAACCCCTGCACAACGCCGAAAACGACAACGAAGGGAACATCAGAATTAGACCAGGGAGCTGTGGAAGAAGACGCTCTGATCTGATGAATGGTTGTTGTTCATTAACTGCAGGTATAGCGCTGCATAATGCATCATCAGTATTCTTTGGGTATATCGCTAATGATGTCTTGGACAGCGATGAACGTTAGCTATTTATTAGGCTACTCTGCACTCAGGTTCTCTGTCAAGAATGTATTCAGGAGTGTTTTTTTTCTATTGCAGCATAAGTATTCTTTAGAAAAAGGTAGGAAAGTCATAAACAAAATGCAGCCAAATTGTTTCAATGCAGACACAGCAAATATCAGCCAGAAGCAACTTCTTTGATAAATCTTTGTCAATGAAGAAGGATCTTCTCTTCTTTCGCTGGTGTCTGCGTCTGAAATTACACCCAAAGCAAAAAGATGGTTTATTTAACTCGATTCATATCATTGTGTGTAACATTCCCCAACGTTAATACCGGTTTTGCTTGCATTATGCAGCTCAGGTGTTTCTGTGATACTTTTCTGGACACCACGTTGTGCCAGGGTGCACTATGGGTAGTGCCTGTGGGTCCTTTCATCTATGTGGAAGTTCCTTTAAAACGTACAACATCACCCATGGACTGTTGCAGACAATGTTCTCCCCTTCATCAAACAGTGTTGGCTCATTTTAGCACAATAATGCACAGGCATGCATAGCTAATGTGGTTCATCGTGGTTTGAATCTCATCGGATCTCCATCTGATTGAGCCTCTGTGAGATGTTTTGGACAAAGAGGTTTGTAATGTGGCAAGCATCTTGGTTCCAGACGCCTCAGCGCACTGGTACTCTGCCTGATCCGTGTAACAAATAGCAGAAAAGATCTTACTGGTTCCTTTTTTTTTTTTGCTCCTTCTAAAACCAAGTTGCAGGTTTCTGTCCTGTTATTTCGGATATATTTTTTTATTTTCGTGCTCTAAAGGCAACCTTATCCTGATAAAGCACAATTCCACAGCCAATATGATCGTGTGTGATAGATAATTGCTGTCTCATTCATTCTCAAGTATCTTGGAATAAAGATTTCTACACTGTCAAACTGGATTTTGCTTATTGAGGACGTTCTGAACAGCGATGATGCATAAAGAACTGTGTGCGACTGGATGGATCAGAAGCTGAGATGACAACTTGAAAGGATGTCAGGGGCTTTTATTCCAACTAGGTTAGAAGTGAAAAAGTTTATAGAGAGGAAGCCTGGAATCAAACCGCTGGTGTTCCAGTTTTATGATGAGCATCCTAAACCGAAATACACAGAGAGAAAAATAAACACTGGAGCTACTAGAGAGGAATTTAACATCATATAACTTTTTAGGGTAATTCTGAACTTGAAGAGTTAAATTAAGTGACCAGGAATTAGATTTGTTGATACTTTCACTATTCCGCTTCTGAAGGAAGTCGGATGAGTTCGGTGTCCAGTTCATCTGAGTTTTTGTGGGCCTATCGAAGACATATTACTCACTTACAAGACTCATCCAGTACTTGTATAACCAAAGCGATAGCTGTCTACATCCTTAAGGCCAAGTCTGTTTCCAGTGTGTTTTCCTTTCTGCAAGGGCCACTTTGTGCCGTTGAACCAGTTTGTGGTGTTCAGCTGCACAGAGAAACGACTCTGTTTTGAGACTTCAGCATCTCAGCTCTTCTCATCTCATTTGCTCTGGCAGCAGTAGTTCAGACCTGGAGTTAGTTACCTTCTCGACCAGAAACAGATGACCTGCTCTCTCTAGGTTAGGGTGAAGCAAAGACCCAAAAGAGTCTCCTGCACGTGTCATCTCCTTAAGTGATGGTAGGATGGAATACAAGATGGATGGATTGTTTACATATTTGCATTAATGCTGACTTTGTTCTAGAGCTGAAGTTAAGGAGGAACCCTTTTTTCATCTATTAGCTACCTCCGCAAGCCAATGATTGATTGATGGTTGGATGGATGGATGGATGGATGGATGGATTTTTATCAATAAAAATATTACAATTCTTTGTTTCTGACAGATCTACTCTTTTTTGTATCTTATTACTTAGACTAAAACAAAAATAAAGTCATCCATCTTTTAGCTTTTCTAGAAAAATTCAGCTTTGATGTGTCGGCACCTCCGGCCTGAGAGAGACCAGCCACAGGGGAAACGTTTTCCATCCATACCTGTGATGTCACAGCTTTCCAGGGAAACATTAAATGGGCGGCATCTGTTTATGCACCTCGGCACGATAAAGGAAATGTCAAACAATAGCAGTTTCCCTCAATATCAATCAAAGTTATTATGATTTACGGCTGAAATGACGAAAGCACCAAGCAGAATGTAACATATAACCGCAAAGATTCAGAGGAGGCGGCTCGTCTTTCTTCTCCGACAATTTGACATGCAATATGAAAAAACGCAAAATGTGGTGCTGGAAGCACCGTTTGGGTGCAGCAACATTACTTTGGATCTGAGCAAGAGTAGGAAAAAAAATCGAACCCTTTTAATTGTATGAACTCTGTTGCATTTGCTCTCAGCGTTACTGCCATCTTTTGGAATCCAGCCGCTCTCGCTCTCAAAGGCCACATCACAAGACCAGTGGAGAAGCTGAGCAGATTCGTCTCAATGAGTGTCATTGTTAACGAGGCCCACGTTCGATAAGCTGAAGTTCTTCTGCATGAGGGAAACAGCTGCGAACAAGGCGACTATTTAGAACAGTGAAATTACAGGCTACGTGTGTGTGTGTGTGTGTGTGTGTGTGTGTGTGTGTGCGTGTGTGCGCTTGAAACCTTTCTACAGATTCACAAGTTAAACTTTAGCTAAGTGCATTCCTGGCTTTGATGTGGATGGATGTTTGAAGTTTAAAATGAAAAAAAAAGCCCCTATTTGTGAACAACGTTTGACGTTTTGTTTAGCTCAGGTAAATGCTTGGAGCGATTAGAGTGTTTTACTGCATCCATTGTATAGGATGGATATACCGCCGAGCTCGCATGTTGTGTATGTCGATGCATTTATTTATTTATCTTTACTCAAAGTTAACAGAAGGAAGAAGGCAGCAATAGTTTATTGCCAAGGAGAAACCTAAGCACAAAGGAACCACCAGATCAGCCGCATGAGTCAAACATTGAGCTGCAGGCGTCACACTTTTAGCTGGCAGAGCATAAAACATATACATGTTTATATATTAACTTCAACAAATTGAAAGCATAAAAACCATGAAATAATTTAACAACTACTTGACCAATCAGAGCAGATGGCTAGTTTTAAGAAAATACCAGAAATCAACTGGGCTTCATTAAACCCCTTTTCACTCACTGGGATTTTATTTTTTTATTATTGGATTGACTTAGACTATATTTAATAGCATTTAAATATGTCTGTGTGATATTTCTATGATATTTTTAAATACGTTTTTGCCATTCTGCGTATGGATTTGAGCAGGTTCCCTTGTAAACTGAATTATTAGTTATTATGACTGGTATGCACATGAGCTCCACTGAATTGAAAGGAGTTTAAATTAAACAATTTAGACAATAGCTGATTCTGAAATTTCCCAGGATGCACTGGAAAATAACGTTCTTTACATATTAAAATACACAAATGATTTATTTACAAACTGCAAAAGTAAAATCGTAATCATGTGAATATTGACTCCTAAATACCCAAATATTTTATTCTCAGATACATGATCAAGGTGTTTCTGCTTGTTGAAGCAATTGGTTTGTCTAACTTTACATTTCTTGTAAAAAAACTTAAGAAGAATTGACGTAAGCAGAAATGAAAAACGTAATTTGACATGCCTGCCTTGCATAAGTAAACAAATCTTTATGTTTTCCACTATCGTGTCAGATGTAGGCCACCACCGTTCATTGGCATTTCTGCTTAAAGCATCAGATATGAAATTAGTCTTCCTCAGAGGGCAACCTGCTGGAAACTGAATGCCAGGCTTGCTGACATTTTGAAAGCATGGAGGTATAAAAGTGTTATCATGAGTATTTGAGGCGTCTGATAGCAGCAAACGGCGGCCTGAGCTACACTGTGCCGAGTCGATGCCTCTTTATTGGAGCCACTTTGTGTCAGTTGCTATTTCATTTGTATTATAAAGTAGTTTAGATACTTGCATTTCTTTTTGTTTTTTGACGATTGTATTTGCATGTGTTAATGCAACAGGTCTTTGTGCCGCAATAACAAATCATTGTCAACTGACAATGATTCCCTAAACAGATAGAAATGTTGAGATGACTCAGATGACTTCTGAGCAGTGTCGTCCCATCGTACTTGGTAATTAATATTTTAATGTTGTCCAATCAACTGTAAGCAATACAAGATTGCGCAATCTAGTGATTTGCCAATGAAAGCGGTTAATAAAAAAAACTAATGCATACAGAATTAGCAGCTACCTGAGAATATCATTTTCTGATTAGAATTTCTCCACGATTTGTAATGTGTAATATGTTGCATTATTTTAAGACTTACTCATTAAATAAAGTTTAATATGTAGTGTAGTTTAGTGCATTACTTTCTTAAAATCAGCTGAAAGTTGGCATTTTCTTCCAGTTCTCCCTGTTTGTGGGATTAAAAACATCCCCATTATGAACAGAGAACAATCCACATAATCTAGAATGTCGTAAACTAGATCTGTTATTTACAGACCTACAGGCCTGTTCATTTCACACGAGGTGAAAATGAATAAATCACACTCATAGTTCCTCACTGAAATACTAGGACGTAATATCTGTATGTTCATTGTTAGGACACCGACAGGAAGTTGATCAACTCATAATTATAGTCTGACGAAATGTTGTTCCAGAGTGTATAACAAGAGGTCCTCCAAAGTAAAACTTTTCATTGCACATAAATCAGACACCGAGTTTAAAAAATTAATTAATAAACCAGCTTTTTCAATCTTTGTGACCAATGCATGAAACAAACCAGCATTCTTTCTGTTGGCTTAATAACATGTGCATTTGTTGGATGATGTCAACCTACAAAAATCAGTCAGTTTTTTCTCTTGTTTGTTTATATACATTGGATTTTAAATGTGACAAATTCTTAAGACAGCGGCTATTATTTGCATATTTTCCAGCATTAGTTGTCAGAAGGGAAAATAAGTCTAGCATTTTCTGACTTCAGCCCACGCTAACCCAACGCAGGGTTGATGTTTATTCATAAGATCTCAATTCCCTTTAACCATGGCAGCTGAACAAGAATACCACTAATGTGAATTAAACATAACTCATGAACAGGTCTGAGTCCAGGTGGTCTCAAGTGCCGAAACAGACTCTACTACTTACCATAAATGTATGATTTATAGATACTCAGCCTTGAGTTTAGAGATTAAACAGAAGAGTTACGGTAGATATGCATGTGCGATACCCTCACCTGTCTTATCTGCAAACATTCAGATGCATACACACACACACACACACACACACACACACACACACACACACACACACACACACACACACACACACACACACACACAGGAGCCACCAACATATTTTCTAAATAACACAGGTATGGCTTGAAAGTTTCCAAGTTCATCGTGTTAATAACTTCCTCCTTCTAGCGTTTCAGTTTTGTGCCAGTATACCTAATGTCTGTTTTGATCTCTAAGGTTGCGGTTCTGTGACAGGACGGTCAGACAGCATGCAGGTTTTCTGTCAACAAAAATCTGTCAGCATGAGGCGATCCAGTCATTTGAATGCGTTTGACTGTGGACAAACCTAAAAGTAGCAGAAAACTGGCTTTCGACTAGTTTGATTGGTCTGCAGACTCCAGTAATGACCCCCAAAGTGGTCAAAATGATTATTGGCGGAGTTAATCAGGACATGAAGCCATTTCAGCCACTGCTGGTGTTCAGCTCGTTGGAAGTGAACAGATCTTTGATACTGCGGACAGCGTCCAAAACAGCAGTAACACTTTTGTACCAAACGATGAGAATTTCAAAGCAGTGGAAATATTTGAAGTGAACAACGTCTAATGTTCATCCCACCCAATGTTTTGTCATTTCAAAAAGAAAAAGAGATCAAATTAGATGAGCCACATTCTCAAATGCTACATTATTTCATACACCATTGGAACTATAGGCATTTACATAATGGTCTTATGAAACCAAAATTCATATAAACTAAACAACCTCAGGAGCAAAACACACACTTAGTTAGATAACTTATGCAGCTTATTCTCTTAGAAATATTCTCTGAAATATTTCTCTAAAACTTGATAATAGTAAAAGCTGTATTCTTACAACTTAGAAATTACCGTATGTTAATTAACATGATTAAATGGTTATGAAACAAATTGTATCCCAGTTTTGCCATTCATTCTTACTGCTATAGTAGCATTTCAAAGATGTGTAAAGGGCTTTTGTCTCTTAGGAATGAATTTATAAATATATATATGCATATATATATATAAATATGAGTCCAGATTGCAAGTTTCTTTCAGCTTAATGTAAAAAAAAAAGTGTTGGTGTATAAATTACTGTCAGTCATCAGCTTTCTGATAGACTTGTATTTTCATTCCTACTAAGTGATAATAGATAAACACTAACGAATCTCTCTGGCGGATGCACATGTTGTTTTTGTGTGCGGGAGACATGAGAAAGACGAACAGTCGGCAGCCTGGCTGAGCAGTTCTGCTTTGAACTGCAGTGAGGAAACGCAGCGCTGCAGATGGTTTTGCTCCTGAGAACCATTTGGAGATTCTACAAGGTGAGCAGCTTCAGGTTAATGGCGAATAATTGATTATTCATCGGATGCTAAAGCTAAAGCCAAGTTTCTGTCTGAGCAGAGGGAAACTCAGAGAAAAATGTTGCTTATTCAGTTTAATTCAAGCCTGTCAAATGTGCAAACATGAAGAAAAAAATGTTGCCCTACTTGTAAATATTGTGAAATTATGTAACATTTCAAGATACTGAATTGTCGTTAATTATATTTAATAATTAAATCAAGTTATCAGTGGTGATCTGTGCACCTCTTTCTCCCGTTGCATAAAAACCACACATTTTAAACTGTGTTTAAAGGCAGTTGCTGTTGATTTAATTTACATCCATCAATCTACTAGTTATTTTTTAACAAGATACATAATCTCTGTCTACAGGATTGTGTGTATTTCTCATTCCAGCTTTACTGTCCAACAATCAAATTCTGCACATAATTTTGAAAGCCATACGTTAAGATACCGTTAAATGAAATGTCACAGCCATTAACAGTTCTGACCTTTCCTGACATTTTCTAAAACCTCGGTGTGTGTAAACACATCACGCCTCTCCGCGTCCAGCACGGTTCATGTCAGAATGACGCTGCTCGCAACTTACTCCAACGTTTCTAAAAGCTTTTTAGACAACAGCTGTTGTTTTTTTTTTCATTAGCGTTTTAATTAATCCATAAGGTTAATTAAGCCGCATCGTCATTAAGCCAACAGAGCAACAGCTGTGTTGTGAATGCAGCGTAATGCGCAATGTGCTATAAAACTAAGAAAATTAGAGCAAATGCAGTTGAGTAAAACCTGGACTTATCTTTTGTTAGCCAGATAACAAAGCAGACCATTAGACCATTAATGTCCCATTAGGCAGGAACAGTTTTTATAGATGCATACATGCAAAAAAAATAAAAAGAAGACAGACTTAATGTGTGTACTTTCTTCACATCGACTGAACATAAACTTGTGATGCGTCAGGCGGAGGTCAGTAAAGCTTTGTCCACCACTGCTGACGTTAGGTTTGGCTATTAGGATCTATTAGGTCTCATTTTCCGATCCATTTATTTCAGGAGCATAAATCACGGAGGGCAGCTCTGTCTCTTTTAAAGAGACATGCGGTAAAGTATTGGCTATTATATTGGTCCTCTATTGCACTTAACGGGTGGTTTATTATTCCCTGTATTCTAAGAAAAAGAAAATTCAACAAAATTGCATCGGCAGTTTCTCTACAGAATAGTAGGTTGATGCAATGCAGGGATTCAGTTGTTTTGGTGACATTTTGAGCTTAATTTAACAATTAACACTATGTCCATTAGAAAATATTCAGAGATTTTTGGAGAGTTATCCTCATCAGGTCACCGATGACAACATTAAAGGAACCGAGGAAAACACGAGGCGTCAGGAAGACGTCGTCGTTTATCTTTTGATTTATTTTCTACATATAAGAACTTAGTTTAAAATGAAGGAAGAGAAGAAAACAAGAGGTTAATGGTGAACTCAAATCTGATACAACTGAACATTATCTAACACATATGACTAACAATCAGTAGATTGAGCAAATATCTCAAGTAGAAACTCAGAGATGCATCGTTCTTCAAGTTATCTTCCGCATGGCAGATTGTTCAGCTGAAATTCCCTCTGTTGTTACTAAAATCATATTTTCTATCTGTCAACTGTGTTAACTTTGATATTTTACGAGGGAAAAGTTTTGACTTTGCGGCTGCCAGCACCAAGTGCTTAATGATCCAGTTTAAAACTCCCTGAGTGTAGATGCAGCACTCGCTCATGTTGAGTTTAGGAGTTGTTTTGTTCTTGAATAATTTATAATTCAGAGTTTAAATTGCTTAACGAAATGGAGTTCTCCACTTTACTGTGCATTAAGCTCAAGTCACTTTTGTCACAGACATAAAAGTGTCATGCTCACATCTTTTCAAATAATTTACAATTAAACTGTGATGAATGAATTTGAAATTTATGTTTTCACCTCTTGTTTTCTGGACAGACATTTTAATGACTGCCAAGATTTTTGAGTGACAAAGGATTTATTTTTTTACCAAAGGTATGTGCCACATTACACCCGGCATAAAATCAACACAGCATTTCAATAACTTGATATCATGTTTAAACATCCTCCAATATTTCTAAACCAAAGGGAGAAGAAAGCTGCAGCTGCAGCCAATGCAGGGCAAGCCTCGCTCTGAAGATCTTATTTGCTACTATTATTTCATGTGCTAAAGATGGATTGTATGTTACAAATGTTTTCTTTTTCAGTGTGTGCTCCTATGATTACTCAACACCAATACGACCTTGTGTGAACGCACAGAGTGCAATTACCCTCCATTCTCTGCTCTTTAGAAGAGAAACGGGAACAAAAAAAATAAACAGGAACAAAAAAGGAGAGACAGGAGATTTTTTTTTTTTTTTTTTGGAGTGTCGCCACCGACAAAACCACCTACAGTCTGTAAATAAGATGTGACTGGATCTGGATCTGATCCTACTTTCAGCTGCACGCAGGACGTCCGTCAGTAGTAATCAGATCTGTCTCAGATGACTCACGATTATTAAACTAATTCTTTATTTTTGTTTTTTTTTTGCATCAAGGAAGTCTAATCTTTTGTACCTAAGAAAATGTAATTTCCTAAGGTATTATTTGAACAGCTTTGTATAATGAGAGATGTGCTCTGTGGACACTCTGTAAGCAGACATGCAATGAGAGAGGAGAACCAAACCAAACTGAGCCCTGCTGCAGCTCATGAAATCTGTCGGCAAACAAACATTTCTAAAAAAAACCTTTGCCAAATGCAACAACGTACACGTACTTAACGCTACCTTTTATTTTTAAAAATCTAAAATGTTGTTTTACAGAACATATCAAAGTCAAACTTGGAGATCAATAATCACATTCTTATTCATTATTTTCCTGTTATTTTATGGTATTTGCAATTTTTCAGGTGACCTTTTGACCTTGATCTCAAATTTAATTAGAAGAAAAATCTCCCTGGCAGCCATGTTTTCTCTCTTTTGTCACTTGACGTCACTTTTTAAGTCATCTTCTTCTTCTTGTTTGCTTTGATTGTTCTTTGACATTTCCTGCCTCGGTGCACCATGTGAAGAAACTGGGTGCGTGTGACGGAGGACGTAATTACGAGTCTGTGTCAACATGCGAGCACACGCACCCATACAAACGTACACATTCGCTAACTTACTTTTGTTGCAGCTTAAACTCACGCAGTTCATCATGGGTTCACACGCTTTCCATCCTAACCTGTTTACAGTTCCAAACATTTTCCCGGTTTTGTTTTCAAGCAGGAGTATTTCCGGATTGTGGCGTCAGGAGAGAGTCAGGTGATGTCAGAACCAGTGTTTTCTATTAAATTGAGTATTGTATTTTTGATTACAAGTTTATTTATTTAGTTATTTGTCATTGAGTTAGAAGTAACTCAAATGAACTAGAAGTAACTCACATTGGGCAGCCATTTTTTGCTTGTCCAAGTCATAAGAGAACCCCGTTACAATGCCTTGGCGCCTTGTGATATTTTTTGCTCCACTAATTCTTAAGGATGATGTTCTAATTGCATGGTTGACTTTATTAAATCAGAGGGTGGACATGATTTTATTTTTGAAGAATAAATCGATGACGGTTTATTTATGGGCATTTATGAAAAAGGTTTTCATTCCAATAATGTGAAATAGAAAGAAAAGCAAGACAATTTTGGGTTAATGTGCATCACTGCAGCAGACACACAACAAAGGTTTGAATGTGGTTATGTGTAGCAGAAGGTTTTGTGTGTGTGAAAAACAAAGGAGCAGTCAGGTTTCTGCATGTCAGTCAAAGCAGGAGTTTCATGGATCAAATTTTCTATTTTCATTTCCTAATGCAGAGTTTAAAGTATTTTGTTATCAACGGAATATAACCGCCCCTCCGTTAGCTGATTTATTTTTGCCCATTAGAAGGTCCCTGTGGATCATTTTGGCTTCAATAGCAGCACAACATTCAACCAGCACCTCCAAACACAACATTAAGAAGTCAACAAACGGTTTAATGGAATCCGTTCTGGACTTTCCTGGAGACATAATCTGCGCAGGTGTGTCCCAGAAGGCTGCAGATCTTTTCTGCAGCGTTGCATCATTAACCTGAGGAGGAGGCAACGGAGAGCGGAGCTTTTTCTGCAGCAGCTGTCTAGCAAGCCTAAGCTGAATATTCAGCTCACAAAGAAAACAGCCGCAGCTCCTGAATACAGAGAAAATGTGCAGAGCACTTAAGAATAAGCTGCATTTTCCCACATCTTTATAATACAGCAACACAGCTGGATGTGTGGCTGCAGGCAACATGGAGGATAAACAAACGGCTCATGTCTTTGTTGTTTTTTGATTTAAAGTTAATGTGAGACGTTATGAGTCTGTGGATGTGTGATATATCACCTCAGCGTTCAGCTGCAGACCCTGCAGCCTTATGATGCCAGTGTGGAGTTATAAATATTAACTAATAAAATAAAAATCTATAAATTAGATCGTTTATACACCCGCAGCACAGGTTAGAAATACAAGCATGCAAAAATAAATGTCTGTAATTATTTAAATATGTATTTCTTATGTTTGTTAAGTGCATGTTTCAAGAAAAGCAAAATCTGTAACACTTTATTTGAAGGGTGTGAATAAGACTGTCATGACACTGTCATAAACATGACATAACCCATGTCATGAACATGGGTCATAAATATTTTGTCATATATATCAACATGAAGTCTTATTCATGTTCATGACAGGTGTTATATCATGTTTATGACAGTGTCATGACAGTCATATTCACCCCCTTCAAATAAAGTGTTACTGCAAAATCATTCAAATGTGAGGTTAATGTGTGAAAATATGCAATTCAAATCTTTTTATTCATCAACAAAAAGATCTTTGATGAATAACTATTTTAGTATTTGTTGAATTGTTTCACATTTCTGTGTTGCCGCATGCCTCGAGTTTACTATTTAATCATTACAACATATCGCATACCAATTTTTGATGGACTTTCTTTGGATTAGCTGAGTCAGGATCAGCTAATCCTCATTGGATTTTTTTTCTTTTTCTTTTTTAAGATATTCTTCTTCCACGTTATCTGGGGACAACTGAGCGAGTCGCCACCTGACAAAAAAAATCACTTCCTTTTTTTTTTCCCTTTAAAAAATTCCTGCCAATATCCATCTACGTGAGACCTTATGTTACAACTGAGTCACTGACGTAAACAAACAACCAGGAGATTAGGGTCATTTGTCCTGGTCTGTTCTCGAAGGCCGTGTTTGTCTCCTCTCAGGCTGACTTTTATCCACTCCCACCCACTGACATTTTGTTTTGCATGTTTTATGGATTGAAAATAAACTATGTTGCAAACTGGATTTATTTGTTGTTGTTGTTTTGCAGTGGGAAAACATTTTTAATTAGTTCTCAGGACGTTCCTGGCGAGGCGTCTGTGTCCTCAGGTGAAAAGTTGCATATCCTCACATTTAGAGCTACATTGCAGCATTTCAGCCAAAGGCTCCTGTAATCCTGACTGTGGTAAACTGTAGAGCGCGCCATCAGCCTCCTGAAACGCCGGTGGCGATGTGTTCCCTTTTAATTTGTCACGGCTCGGCTCTCCTCGCCACTCACGACGATTTCTTAAATCCTTCTCCGCGGTTGCAACTGTTCCCGGGGAAATGAGACCAGTCAGCTGGCTCGCTTACGTAAACCTCGACGTTCATGAGGCAGTTTGCATTGAGCAGTGGTGGTTGAATGGAGGCGTGTAGCGGTAGAACAATGAGGCACAGCCTTGTATGCAAAAATTTAGGATATATAGACAATTTTCAGCTTTTGGTTAATGTACTCTGTTAGTATAGATGCTGCGAAATGCTATATAAATGAATCTAAAGGAAAAAAATCTGGTTGTTTGTTACCGATGTAAAAATACAACCTTTGCTTAATGCACCCATCTTTCTCTCTCTGCCCATTTCCATTCTGATAGCTGTCAATAAGGGTTCTAGTGCTATTTTTTTTAAATATTTTTTTATTGCCATACTTTCCACTAAGTGCATCAATAATTACTCAATTAAATGAGCGCAGACGGCAAGAGCTGTTTTGGGAGCAGGTTTTCCAAAGTGCATAGATGTTTATTTAACACAGCATTTTGCACAGTAGACTTGACTTTCTTTTCCATTTAATTGGTTTTAACTGGTTCCCACTTTGTCATTTCAAAACACTTGTATTTTGATTCTTATTAAATAAATATACTCATATTTTGTATTCATCATAAGTAGCCTTTTTCTGAGCATGTGACCATTTTAGTGGAGATCCAGGCTGAAGATTATTTGCTATTATTTGTTCTCAGTTTAAGGAACATTAAAAACAACTAATGGGTGAATTTGCTCTCTATTTCTCTATTACAGTTGAAATAAACTGATTAATGTTTATGTGCTATATGTGGAATGGCTTCTGTCATGTTTTATTGCTAAGAGAGAGACTTTGAGGTCCTGTTTTATTATATGATCTGTTATGGTAATCCAGTTTTCACCTTTTTAGCTTAGCTTTATTTTTATATTACTCCTATTCCTAAAGGAGTTTATTCAACAATGTGTTTTACTGTGTCAGGCTGAACTGCAGTCTTAGGCTCACATTCAAGTAAAAAAATATTTTTCTTTATTGTTTTTGATCCAATTCAGGAGTTTTTTTAAAACTATTTTTAGTTTTTTTTATTATTATTATTATTCACTTAGCAGGTGCTGGCAAGTAAACCCTGACATTTGCACTTTTCCAGGGACTCTGTGCTGATCTCTGCATCTGTAGCTGCTCTAAATAAGGAAATGTTTCCCAACAACAAGGTCACCGTCAGCCTGAAAAGTTTTTTGTGCTCGAGGACCAACTCTCATGCACCCACAAGGTACCAGAAATATTTATTGCAAGTTGCAAGTTTGGGTGGTTTTTAAGTGAACATTGTACCCACCAAATGTTGTAGCATTGCATGGGTCTGGTGCATCTCCAGCAGTCAGTGGGCAGGAGGTGGCGTCCATTCTAGAGAGGACACCAGTTCATCACTGGGGCAACAGAGAGGCACACATGACATACAGGACATACGAGCGTCGCTCGTTCACCCTAACGCGCCTTGCCTGGAGGGTTGGGGGGCTTATGTTTTCGCATCCACCAGAACAATGTGTAGTTGTGCCTCTGTTGCAATCTCACATTGCAACAGAGTTGGATGTTTTTCTTAAATCCAACTCATTTTTCTGAGTGTTACATAGGTGGAAAATAATATAAATAGACATTGCCTTTCAAAAGTGACCGTAAACCTTGAAGGATTTTTTTTTACATCCTGTCCTGTAAAGGTTTTATTTGATAAATCAACATAAAGTGACACATAACTGAAAAGTAAAAGGAAAATCATATGTGCTTTTAAAAATTATCACAAATAAATAGATAAAAAGTGTGGCCTGCTTTTTAACTTTTTAAAAAAGGTAAAAAGCAAAAAGGTAAAAGGCAGGCCACATTTCAGACCATAAGCAGACAGCCAAAGCTTTAGATCCAAGCAGATCAATATTTTATAAAGCTTTTTTTAACAATACCACCCATTTCTTAATATGTTTTTTTTAATTAAAGCATATTTTTTAATTTTAATTAAATTAAAATTTTTACGAGGAGATGATTCTGCACTGAAACATTAATTCATTTTAAAACCATTTCCAGATCTTTGTTAAACATAAACATTGACGTTCTTTTCTGGGCTAAATGTGTTTTAAAAGTTTGCTTTGTCAAAATCTTTAGTTTGCTTCCTCATTATGTGCATACAGTTATTGCAATAGACGATTTCTTCTGTTTTTCTTTACTTTTTTTTTCTTCCCCCTTCAAACAGATGGTTCAAACATTAGCAACCGGCTGTCTGCCGTCTCCCGCAGCTCTGGGGCCGCAGGTTTACAAATGAAAGCATTTGAATCTTTTGTGATGATGATGATGATTTGATGCTGCTGTTGATGCGTACATAGACAATTAAATATTTCCTCTGATTAAAAGATTGCTCACTTAAAGGTAAACTTTTGACACTCAGAGATTTACAGATGTCTGTTGCTCAGGGAGCATCAAGTTGAAATGCTGCCTGTTAAAGTCCTTTTCTGTCGCAGGCGAGTTATTAATCCTCGGATTGCAGCAGGAAAGTGTGGGCTTTTGTCTGTTTTTTTATTGTGTTCAAGGGAAGATGAGCATCAGATGGTAAAACAAACTTTACTCCTACACTACAGTGTACTAATTACAAGGACAGATTGAGCTCCAAAATAGTGAAAATGATTAAAGTTTTTGAATGGAAACAGACAAAGAATTACTTTGAATCTATTGCTGAATGTTTCTAACTTAATTTTGTTTCTTATGTCATGTTTAAAACCAATATTGTATTTTTTTATGCTGTTTTTTCCCATGAGTCATGTTGAATAAAGGGAATTGGACGAATTTGGAGCCTGCCAAGAATAGCCTGTCTTAGAAGGCTTCAAGAAGATTTGGATGAACAAGATGAAGATTTTATACATCTAAAAAGTGTCATTTGTGGCTCGGTGGGTTTTGGTTTCTGGTGTTGCTTTTATTTATGCTTACAAAAAACAGCAAAAGTCTGAAATCCATTACAGTGACAAAAATAGACATTTCCCCTTGTGGAAGTCCAGCTGTGCCAATATTGATTTAATGCAGAAGAAGAAAAAATAATAATATATTAACAGATTTTCTGAACTGCCACAGAAATGTTAAGATTTAAGTTTTACCATGTTGGAGGTATGTAGCTGTGAAAGAGCAGCTTAATTACTCTGAATCAAACTGACAGACGGAAATAACCTCCAAGTTAAAAACTGACACTGTGCTTTGCTGCAGAATGCCTTGTTGAAATGTAGAATGTAGTCATTGCATAGAGATTATGCATGCTGCTTGCAAATTTGTCTTTATGTCTAGTTTCAGAATCAGAAGCATGTGCAAAAAAAAAAAGGTTTTAAAAGGTTTCACACCTCCAAATTGCTTTTTACATCTGACCAAGACTTCGGTCACCTTCATAAAATACTTCAATTGGAGCGAGTCCAGTCTGTCTGTAGCTGGAGGGAGGATGAAATAAAAAATAAAGCTCAGTCAGTATTTGGAAACAAATATATATATATATATATATATATATATATAATTTTTGTTTTTGCAAAAATGTTGTCTTTATCACGGCTCTCTGTGGAAGGCTACAAAACTAACAAAGTATTTAATGTGCAATTTCCTTTGGGTATATTGTTTTTAAACAGTGAGATGCCTTCTTCAGTTTTGTCTTTTCACTGTGTTGCACTTTCACTGCCACTTTCTGGACTATTTCTGTCACCCAAAAAAAGGAAATAAATAACACAGTTATTCTGTGTTAACAGCTGTTCTGTTTAGCAACAGTTTCATTTTCTATTTGCTTATTGGTTGATAGTGAAAGGTGAAGTAAAGAAGTGAGGCAGGATCTGTCTGATATGTTGCTAGTAGACAAAGAAATATTTATATTAATACAGGTCACAGAGGAATGTTCATAAAATTGAGTGCTTGTTTTTGTTCATTTTCTAAGCAGTATTTAACTTTTTTTAGGATCTTACAAAGGACTAAAGCAATCTTTGATTTCTCTCAGGGTTTTTTTTACAGTATATTTTCTTCATCTTTTGCACACACTGATCTGTTTTGTCACTCCTCTGATTCCAGACCTGAAAAGTTTAAAGTTTCATAATTTGAACTCCTTTCTACAGGTCCAGACAGTCTGACTTCCAGCTGAATGACCGAATTACAAGTTGAATATACTATTCATCCGTTTGCTTTTGATGTTGCTTTCAGCTGCATCAAGCACCCAAACCTGGCCCTTCACACCGGTTTGCAGGAATACAAGTAACCTTTAAGCCCATTTTCACAGAGCTCTCCACGTATTTCTGGGTGTCTTTCAACGGTGGTTTCAAAACGCCCAGCAGCCCCCAAGTCCTTTCCCAAATATAAGCATTAAAGGCGAGTCGGTTCCCTCCGAGTTCACTTTCTCCAATATTGCAGCTTAATTTTCCCACGAGTAGATCAGTCATGAAAGATAATTGAATTTCACTCTCATCCAATTGTGGCAGATATCCTATCTTTTTTTTTCTTTCTTTTTTTTCGTCCGTCAAAGCAGTTGGCTTCCCACCAAAAGTTACAAAGCAAATAAATGTTGTCAAATGGTTTTCAATATTTAACTCAGTCCAACCACACGAGAGACATTCAGTTCACAAAATCTGCACAAATTAAATTCAACAAATCCATCCAAATGCAGAAATTGAGTAAAAACAAGCTGGTCTAAAATCTGGGAAAAGCAACATGCATCAGTTGATTGTATCTTTTGTTGAGCTACTTTAACCGAGCAAATGTTTTCCAGATATCTACTGGTATTTTTACATTGTTTTCAAGTTTTTGGTACTGTATGTCCTTCTTGTTGTCATGCTGATCCTCCACAGATTCATATCATAACTAACTGGCTGGCCTCAGTGGTGCTCATATTACTTTCAGTCAGGGGGATTGTTCATTTAGACTTAACTGAGTTATAGCACGTTTGCTCACTTGCACAAAGATTATTTCACGTTACAGCCACATTCATTTGCATTCATTAAAAAAAAAGCCTAGCTCAGGCAGAAAATTAGCTCAGCATGTCCTTGATTAGCTACTCACCTAAACATAATGCTGGTGTTGTTTTGAAAATTGAGCTAATTCTGGGTTTTGGACTAAGCCCCGTGTGTCTCAAGATCCTGAAAATCCCCCTGACCAGCTCAGTGTTTCTACTGGTAACCTGCTCCAGAAACCATGCAGCCTCTGCTCCTCGGTGACCTCTGACGTTTTCATGAGCGCGTGTCTCTCTGTCATCCACACAGGAGCGGTTTGTCTTCGCGACCGTCTGGCATCTCGCATCTGTCACACTCTGCGCTCGCTCAGCCGCTGCCACCAGCCAGACATGCAGGCAAGCTGCTGCAAGACGTGCAGTCAGGACCCCGGCATCAGCGGCGTGCCTCTCTACTGAGGTCCTGCTATCCTGGCCGTCGCTTCAACCACAGGGTAATAAACCACGGGCCTCTACAGGGAGCCAACCATCAGGACCTCTGCTAACGACTAACAATCAAGTCACTGACAGTCGACAGGGTTCACCTGGAGCTGGGGCCAAGATGCGAAGAACAGAATTGCAACAAACCAAGAGCTGAAATATTTGTTTGCACTTTGTGCGTTTAGCGTTTTGATGACGTCTGTGTAGCAGGTTAGAGTGTCTTACAGAAGACGAGATTTTTTTGTCCTAGTTACAATGCATTAACACACTTAGACAAACCACTAATCTTTTCTGTTTTAGTGCGTGTTTTTATTTTGATGACTGCAGTAGAGTCTTAAAACATGCAGCTCAGTGGCTTTTAATATGTGGTACATGTGTTGGGAAGCAGAACATATGGGGCATAGCTGATCATTTGTCATCTCACCGAGTCCTGTGCTATTAGCCCGCTGCATTTCTGCTATGCACTAATCCTCTTTTGCATTATGGGTCACAAACTGAACCTGCTCGAAAAAGGGAGCCTTTCAACATCATGTGTCGGGTCAAAAAATGTGAGGGTTTCCTGAAGCTTTCCAAAGATTGCTACGTATTTGTGAGAAACGTTTTCAAATATTTTGCTGTATGATTTAAGTGCGGACACAAAGCACCTGAGAGAAACTGTGTTATTACCTGTATGAAGCATGTCCTACCAGGTAAAGCCTGGTTCACACGGCAACGAGTTAAAATTCACGAGTCTCAGTTTTCAAAACCCGAGAGTCTCCAAAGCACATTTAAAAATCACAGCTGTATCAAGTTTGGTTAAACAGCGTGTGGCTGAACGCCACGCGGCAAAGACAATGAAGAAATTTTACTCATGAAATCTCTCAAAACCTCTCGAGAGTTCAGAGTAAACAAACATGGCCGACAAAGAATAATTGACGGTGTTTTGTGGACGTGTTCATAAAAACCTGACAGATGTCCATGGTTATTTCTATGGATGTCTGGTGGCAGAGGTCTGGTTTTCTGTATTTTGAATTATCCTCGATCTTGGATTGCCTTATTAATCCAAGATGGAGGATTAACAAGGCAGTGATAAATCAGAGGATTATCTTCAGATATCTTCAGATAAGAAGCACCGACTCAAACCGCGAGCGTTTGAGTCGGTGGAAAAAAAAATCACCAGATGTTTATAGTCTGGATAAAAAACAAATGTTCTTGGCTTATCGTCGTCATGTGTTGATTAACCAGCTGGTATCCACTAATGAAGAGGTTTTTGTTTTTTTGACCACAGTTAAAAACACTCGTATTTCCATGTTTGCACTCAATCAGAACCAAACTTTTTAAGCTCTCAGTAAAACGGCTGTAACTCGTTTTTCTTTACGTTTCTGCCTTTGAACGACCCGCCGTCACAAGAACATGACAGAACCTCCAAACGGCTTCATGTGAAAACCTGAGGCCTTTGGAAAGCTTCGACAGAGGCTGAGCAGTTTGCCCCGACACATTGAGTTTTATGTGGCTTGTTAATTAACAGAAAATCCACCAAAGCGTCGGCGAGCACCATTAAAAATATAATTTCCAGGCTGCATTCAAAGGACAAATATAGCCATTGGGGCTGATAAATGAAGCTGCAGTGGAAGTTTTTCAGACCTTTATTCTGCGCCTGTTGGCTAAAGTCATATTGAACAGAAGCTGAACTCGGCCTCAGTCCTCGTTTATTTAGTATCTAAGGAGCATTCAACTAAGAGTTCAGCTGGATCACTATTTGTATGTTTTTTTAATCTATTCATTATCAGAGTTGCCTTAAAAATAAATTCTCCTTTTTGATCTAAATGAATTTTTAACTCCCGTAGTTGGCTCAAGGCTCAGGATCAATTCAGGCAATTTTCAAGTTGGATCAACTCTGACAGACATTCAGGATTTATATTGGCATATTGTGTTTGAAGCTTTTCAAAAAGCAAATATAAACATTATCACACCTTGAAAAACTCACCTCTGAGCCGTCATCCTGAAGAGCTCTTCATCTGGTCACCATCTTGATTTTTTTTCTTACTCTTTTTCTTTTTTTTTTTTTCTTGATCTTAGCAGGAAAGTGAAACCAACTCCAAACTATCTGCTTAAAATTGACAAGATTTTACTACACACATGAGATTTATTTCAGAAGTACCAGCAGAATGCAGATGCAATAAAATCTAGGGGAAAAAAAGACAAACGCCACCAAACGACTGCGTTTTGGCACTGAGTAACCGACCAAAATGTGTCCAGTGCTGAAATCTAAAACATAAGATCAAGTGCAGATTTTATTTTCTGTTCATGAGCAGCAATCTGCAGGAAGTGTAGCAATCTCACCATCAACACCATGACAGCAGAATAAATAACGCGGTCAAGAGGAGAGTTTATACATCCATTTTTGATATGCAGTTTGTGCCATCAGTTGGCAGCACAGTCGACTCAATAATCTGCACCAATTAGGACAGAACAATAATGGCACAAGGCTGGAACATAAGAGGCTATATTAGCAGGAAAGATGAGCTCATTGTTCCCAATCTTTTTTTGTTTAGTTTTATGATCCCAGGCCTCATCGTTAAACTTGTTCTGCTCACCACTTAAAGCTGCACGCGGTTGCAGTTCTTCGCTGAATTCAGGAGTCTTTGCACTGGTGTTACAAAGACTCTTTGTAACTCATGATATAGCAGTATTTAAGAGCTGTCACAGCCATTTAATTTTTCAAGAGAAAGTAAACATTTTTGATGAGACATGAACATTTGTTTGCGTTAGTAAGACGTGGTTTGTGTGAATAAACCGTCTGCCTCCGCCACGATCTGCAGAAACTCAGAATGCCACAAAGGAAGAGAGTAAGTCGTCTTGAAAAGATGCTTAGAATGATGAACTGATTTAGATTTAAGGTTCTTGTTTTCCAACAGCAGGCTTAGGGGGAAAAATCTGCTTTAGCTCCAGCTCTAGTCCAAAGCTCCCAGCTTCGGTGCAAATAACCTCTAAAGAATCCAGAGAAACGCTGGAGCCGACACTCGGAGGTAATCAGGTAGCTCTGCACTCGAAAGAACATCTGCTCTGGTTTCATCTCTGAAGCTCAGTGGTTTTGTCCAGTTTGTTTTTATATGCAGCCTTTGAAGCAGAAGCTAATGCCCAAGTTCAAAACGCCACAATTCTTTATTTTTATATCATGCTCTGGTTTTTTTCAGAGCCCTTTTCATGCTGCGTGTTCCTGACACTGCTGTCTCTTTTGTGTTTTTCTCAGTTTGGTTGAACAGCAGTTGGTCGTAAAGATGTGACAGAGCAGTCACAGACTAGAGGTGGCTTTATCAACGCCTCAGCTTGTTAAATGTCTGCAGCAGCTTGTAAAAAAAAAGGCTACATGAAATAGTGTGTGTTTTTTTTTTTTACTAACTGTCAGAGTAAATGTTTAAGAAAACAGAAGCTACAGGTATATTTGGTGCTAGGAGCTGCACAGGCTCCACTTGTTCCGGTGCCAGTTTCAGGTATTGGCGGGCCCAGTGCCGTCTCAACTTGAGTAGTGAAGCATTTAGTGTTTCTAATCCTGGTTAAGCTCTCAGTTTGCAGTGTGTTAAGAGTACTGCTTGTTTTTAAATGATTGTCAAACGTCTCAAAAAAGGGGGGGTGGGGGGGGGAGAGGACACATTTTATCATGTTATGTAAGAACAGTTAATGGGTAAACACCTGTATTACTCCATATATGTACAAGCTCTGGTCTCTGCTTAAAGTGTTTGTTGGATCCCGTCAAAGCTGCAGCGGTACCTTCGAATGTTTCTGCACTTCTTCGTCTTTAACATAGAAAGTTTAAACAAAGTCGAACAGGATGGACTCACTCGGACGCAGCAGGACATCTCTGTACCTCCGCCTTCACGTGTGACGCGTGGCTGACGGTTTCTCTAAACGGATGAACGTTTCCTCTGAAAAGAAAATCATTTTCAATGAAAGCAGTGCTCCTTTTTTCATGTTCAGCAGACTTTGTAAAATAAACATCTCCTTTTGTAAAACCGTCCTGTGTATTGCAAGTTTTTTTTTTTCATTTCTTTTCTGACGCCTCAGGTGAAGCGGTGCTGTGGAGAATATGAATTATGGAGAAAATGTGATTTTAGCCTCTACATGCTCTTATCAGTCAACTGTACTCAAACCCATGGAGTGTATTTACACCCTGCATAAGAGTTAAATATTTTATTGCTATTTTTTTAAAGCAAAGGAGAAAAAATGTAAACATGTTATTGTCAAGAGAGAATCTCCTCTTTCCCTCCCTTTTACTCATTGGCAGAGAGAAAACCTCCTCCTGAGACTTCAGGAGAGTTGGGTTCAGAAAGATGCAGAAGTTTCTGTTGGTGCATCCAGTACTGGTCAGTGTCGAAGGAATAAACTTTGACCTGGATTTTTTTCCAAATTATGCAAAAAGTGACTTGGAATTACACGTTCCCCAAGAATGGCCTGGACAAGCCGACGCCGCCTCACCGTGACCCTCAGTAGGTCAAAACCATTTCCTGTTCCATCCTTGGTGCTGCGACTCAGTTTAATGTTTGGATGAGTTCCTTTGTTTTCTTTACCAAATCTCTCTCAAGTTACCAAATGAGTCACTTTAATCTTCAGACAGCAGTGAAATGTTTGATAAACATTTATCCTTTAATCAGTTTAGCAAATTTCAAATCCAGTAGTGCATAATTGGTGTCAGTCTATTGTTTTAATCATGTTTAAGTTGCGTTTCACTTTATTAACTTATGAAATACACCCAAGATCATCCATCCTCCCGTTTATTGTCTCCCTTTTAACTGCCTCCTGGTGTTCTGGTGTTTTCTACATTTTGGGGTGAAATATATCTTAACAGCTGGCTTATTAATTAGTGGGTCCTCTGCATGTAATTCACTAAGCCGAGTTGCAAATAGTAAAATTTTACTCCGGGCTTTGTTTGTTCCCCCCATTTTGGTTCTTATTAATATAGTTGCTTTTGATTTGTATTAACTCTTTTCTGTGACACCTCTTCCACCCCATCGTCCACCTCGCCATCATCGTCAACTAATTAATATTAAGTACACTTGATTATGTGTGTTAAGAAAATATATTTAAAATAAGTTCATTTTAAAATTTAACATGACTTAATTGGAATAGCCTAATTATAGTTTTAAAATAAACTTATTCTGGCCTATTGGCCTTTATTTTACCTGTAGTTAAGGTAGATTGTTTGCCAAGATCTCTGTCCTTTGCCCTTTGTCTGTTTGGAAGACAATCAGTAGGAAGTTCCAGCTTTTTACACTTATGTGTGAAAGTCATAAACCAGCAGGAGATCAGGAGAAGCTCTCCTTAGACAATAGGAACAAATGGCTTTAGAAAAAGGGTCAGAGACAGGTACTGGTTGGATGAGCAAAGATACGCCTTATTTGAATAAATTAAAGAAAAGAAGATAAAACTGTCCACACAGTAACAAATTAAAAGAAATTTTTCTTTGCAATTTCTCCAAGGACGTTCTTGCTTTCTGTTTGTCGTTTCCATCTTTTGTCTTTTCCTCGTCTCAGGTAAATTCATGTGTTGTTTTGTACTCTGAGGTTTCTGATGTTTTGTGATGTGCTTTTCTGGTGATAGTTTGCATCTGTCTTGAATAAATGCTGATTGTTGTGACGCTGTTGTCTCTGCGTGATCCCTGTCCTTGCGCACAGCATTTTTCTGAACCCGGGCATAGAGAGGATATAACGAGTCAAAAAGTTTTTAAAGTTTTAGAATTTTTCCTCTCTTAATATGTGCTAGAAATCTGATTGATAGAATAGGTTTTAACAAGAATTCACTTGGTCCCTTTTGCTTCATTAGTTAATGTATGGAAACATTTTTCACATGGTGGATAATTAATTCTTCAGGCATAATTTCAGACACATTTTGAAAACCTGATTATTTATGAATATCTCAGCATCGATCCACACTTCAGTTTTTTGTCTGCCGTCTAGCAACAAAACGTGTGTGTGTGTGTGTGGTAAATGTAAAGGCTTATTTTCAACGTCTTTCATACTGTACAACAAAGCCGAGTTAAAAAGAAAAGGTCAAGCTTAGCTTTTATTTACAAAAGTGTTCAAAATATGGAAAAACTGACTCCAAAGTTAAAACAATCTCCCAATTAATAGGTGCTGAATGATTCTTTCCTATAGGTTGTGCTAATACTAAGGTAAAAAAGAGTTAACATTAACAACCCCTAAAGCGATGTAATGATCTTATCTTATAACCCCTCTTTAAGCAGCACTAAGGCAAGCTGGTGTTTGCAGTTTATCTTGTGTCACAGAGGGAATGCCACAGGGGAAAGGCGACGTTTCTGCTGATGCTGTAAAATATATTTTCTGTTCATTATTTGTTTTCTCTGCAGCTTGTGAGGTATTAAATGTTAAATGGCTGTTAAATGACTTTATCACCTACTAAAAACTGCTGAGTTTTAATGTGGAAGTCATGTATATAAACCTAATTTATATAGATAATGGTTCGTCATTTCCCATAGTGGATAACTTCAAAGTGCTGTTTCAACATTTTTGCGCAACTTTCTAATGGTATTTGGAACAGACACGACGCCACAAGCTGGTCATGACTGGAGTCAAAACAATTATCAGAAGAATTCAAAGAACCACCTGCAGGGAGATTTATGAAGATGTCCTTCAATAAAACTGAGAGTTGTGTCCTCAGCTGCTGTGAACTTCCTACAAACTACCTAGAACTCCACCGATGAGAAATCTCACCAAACCTTTTGAAGTTGTAGGAGAACCAGCGGACAACGCAAGGTAATTTTACCTATATAGCACATTTTCAGCAACAAGGCAGTTCAAAGTGGACTACATTTTGGTCTACTTGGACCAAGAATTTAAAAAATGGACCGCTCACCATCAGAAGAAAGACACAAACAGGAAAACATCAGACGTGTTTTCCTGACATGTTTAATTACATCAAGTCTCTGTGGGAGACTTGATGTAATTAAAGAAAAGATGAGTGGAAACATTGATCAGGAAAGACTCTGCTGCCAAATGCTAAAACATGAAAATGAAAGTTTTCCTTTTTGTTCTTCTTCAGCCATAGAGTGATGCTGAACCCACAGCTGAGGACAAAAGAACTGCTTGAATTGAACTGAAAATCAAACACAAAATTTTTTAAAAAGCTGAAGATCAAAGTACAAGGAAGAGGACCAAGGACAGGTGTTTCAAAGTAACGGCTGTCTGAACAACGTATGCGTGTATTTTGTCCACATAGGATCTATTTATGAAGAAAAACATTAATGCCACCAAAAAGTACATTTATTTGTGAATACTGCCACTAAATACAAGTAACAAGAAGATCGAAATGTACAAGAATAGTTTGACTGATGTAACTCCAAATGTCAAACTTTGATTTTGATCAATTTTAAAATAAAAGTAGTCATTTTTTTCCAAATCTGTACAGTTTTATTAATCATTTGTATTTTTCTGATCTGAAACAAATATGCTGATGAGTGAATCTACAAATGAACACTTGTCTTTATGTATTAATATTGTTTTATTACATATTTTTCTACACAGTCTGAATTGAGCTAAATAAATACAGGTTATGAGCACAAATGTGTTGAAAGCATATTAAGGAAAATTGAGTTATTTTCAAATTACAAACATAATGGTACGTTTACAAATGTCCAACCCCAAAGGAACGTTAAGTTAGTTTTTTAAAATGCAGATTTAAAAACAAAATGTAAGCATGTTAATTTAGATTAGCATGATAATATCATGATGTATACTACTGCATGCAGTGCTGATTCCTGAAGAAAATACTCAATTGTTAAGGTAAATAATATCTTTTGATTTGATCAAGGGCCTCCGTCTGAAGCACCAAAAAGTTAGGATTTTCACAAAGTTGAAAAAAAATCAAGGTTGTTGTGTCTCCAGTTCAATTTAAACCACTTTCATTTGACGATTGACTATTTTTTTTATCTGAAATCGTCAATAATCGACTGGTGGCAGTGTCACCATTTGAGTAAATGCTTCATAGTTAATGACGCCGTTTGACTTGATGTTTGCTTCTTTGAAGAGGTCGTCCACTGAAGAAAGAAAAGAGAAAACAACAGATTTAAATATGATTTTAGTCCGAGAAAGCTTTTAAAGCTACACCAAGTATTTCAGTCATTTAAGGCTTTTGAGGTTTTGTTTTGTTCTTTTGTTTGTTTGTTTGTTTTACAGACAGAAAAAATAGGAATGTCTCTTCTGAAATTTTCAATCATTTATCTAGTTCTGCTCGTATAAACTTCAAGCCTCATAAAATTGCTTTTGCAAAAATGAACCAACAATAGACATGCAGCAATGTAGCAATTATCATTATGTTTTTTTTTGTTTGGTTGGTTTTTTTTTACAAAAATGAACCCACTGCCTTTTACATGCTCTGTGCACAAATGTGGATTTGTATTTTGAATAATGAGTAGGATAAGTATTAGATTTACTGCTGTGTGCCAGACATGAATCTGACTAGTCGCTCACTGTGTTCTGTCCCTTAGAAACTGGGATTAAATTGTACATTTTGTAGGTAATTTGTCTAAAGTGCTTAATCTGAATATTACACAAGATGAATGAATGTTATTTTTGCATGAATAATGTTCCAGGAGGTAATCTGCACCAGGATGATCAAAAGAGACCAAGGAGTAATTAAACATGCCACACACACAGACGCAAAGAAAAAAAAACACAAATCTGTCCAATCTGGCTTTTTATAAAGCCTTGCAACCTCTGCATACTGTATATGTCCAGAATCCTTAAACAGCTGCATTATAGCAGTACAGGAACCCAGTTCTGTCTCTGTTTGGCTTTTCTTTTTTTTGTCTGTTGTCTGCTCTTTTAGTGGAGTTGCATTAATATTCAGCAGTTCAGAGATCCACTAAGTTGATGGTTGTTTTCCCGCTGAGACTGAGTCGGGCTTTTTAACTATGAGCTGCTTAATGTGCATGGCACCCACCCAGTGACACCCACCCACTGACAGTGCTTAGAGTTACATGACGCCAGCAACTGTTTGAATAAGAGGGCTTTGAAAGGCTCCAAACACCTCTGGAGATTTACCCAGACATTAGCATCCCCTCTGTGTGTCGTCCCATCAAACCTCGCAGCTTGGGATTCATAGTTGTTGCCATCCGAAACGACACAAGAAATATTCTACTGTGTCTGTAAAAAGATTTAGGGGAATATTTAAATAACGGCTTGGCAGTTTTGGGAATGCATTTTTATTTTAAGTACAAGAATAATCTTACTTAGGGTGTGAATAGTGGAATAGTTAAAAAAAGGCACTTTTATGGAAACTAACAGAACTGGCTTCTTTAATTAGTACAAAAGGCAAAGTAACAAAAATAAAGAACCTTTTTGCTTTTAACCAGCTGGATTTATGGTAATGAAAGCTGACAAAGTGGCATCCTGCAAATGTCCTTTTAATGTGATCTTGAGAGCTGCTCAAAGGCCGGGTTTGGCTTTCCTGAGCGTAACTCTAAACTGTTTTATGTTGTGTGAAAATTATATTATCTAATAGTCAGCAAAGGAACACATAGGCACATTTTATGAGATCCCAGAAATATTTAAACTGGGTGAATCTGATTAGGAATTTATTTAGTGGAACTTTCAATTTCCCTCAACGCACCAACGCTCTGTAATAAAGAAGAAGAAACTTGGAATCAGAGCCTGCAGATGTTTAAGGAAGAAAATAAGAAAGACTTGAGGAAGGCTCCTAATAAAATGTAAGGAAGGACCGGTCTTCCAACAAAATGGACTGATGAAAAGGTTTGAATTAATACTGTCGTTACTTTTTTTTTTTCAATGCCAATAAACACATCCATGTCCATACCAACTAAGGTAGAACAGAATAAACACATCCTTTACTCTCCTGCAAAGGACAATAAATAAATGTCTTTCTATTTAGCCAAATGTGGGGAAATTCAGGTGTAAAAATTCACCCAAAAAAGTTCTTAATGTTAAAGACAACATATACAAAACAAAACAATTACAAACGTGCTTTTTTTATTTACCACAGATTTCTCGTACTATTTGAGGGTCTGCAGAAATATGTCGGTGTTGAACATTTCTCAACATAACTGCTACAGTAAATGGCTCTTTTTCTAACCTCCTGCAGACGCAAGCTGCGCTGCAGCACCAATTCAAGATTCAACATGATCAGGAACCAAAGTGTAAAATCAGCATTTTCAGTTTTAGTTATTTTTGTTGCCGTTATATGATAAAAGTACTTTTGTTGGTGCCTTCTGTACAGATGGCGTATTCATCAGGAAATGCCAAGATGGCATGATGAGCGCAGACACTGAAATTGTGATGGAACTGCAGTTAAAAAAAATATATAAATTGTTGATGAAAAAAAAACTCCTTTTTAGACACTGAGGTTGTTTGGGCAGATGGGGAAAGAGCATTTCAAGACTTGAATGGAAGCGAACAGCTTGTGGGTTGTCTAGGAGTCACAGAGCTGAAGTCAAAAGCCAAACTGATTCTGATTGCTTTTTATTTTTATATCATTACAAAACATGATGAAGATAAAATAAATGTATCCAGAAATTTGGTGAATTGTAAGTTTAGATAAGAGAAGGAGTCTGGACAAAGTTAATACTTTTACTACTGATATTTTTTGTCTTATCTAAAGTAATGTAGGAAAATGTAAGAGCACACACCATTTTATCAGTCCTTTGACTCTGGCATCTCTGGCAGGATACAACAGTTTTAAAGAGATCTGTGCTTTTCACTCTTAGCTGAACAAAGTGTCAGCTAAGAACCAACCACTTAGAACAATATTGTTAAATTTACCTCCCCACTACCTTAAATGTAGTCAGTTTATTGCAACACGCAACTAGAGTACTACAGTGATGTGTGAAATCAGCATGTTATTGTTGCTAATCAAAGGATTTTGGTCAAATTAACTCAACATGAGTCAGTTTTCCAGAACAATTTACCTTCTTTGTTTGTGAGTTTCTCTCCTAAGGTGGTCAGCTTGGCCCGCAGCTCGGCTGCCTGGATCTGTCCTTTCTTCTGCTTGTCTGTCATTCTAAAGGCCTCCAGGATTTCATTCTTTGGGTCTTCCTGCTGCATCTGCCTGTGCATCATGATCAGGAAGGTAGAGAAGTCTACCTCGCCTGTCTTTCCTAAACAGACATTATATTCATTCACTACACGCAGTGAAAACATGAGTGTTACAAAGTGTGTGTCTGTACGTTTTTCTTATTTCGGAATATTTTTAAACCACCTGTAGATCCTAGGAGCCAAACGTTCTTGCATCCGTTTCATGTGGTTTTGATCAATATCTCAGGATTTGCACCGATCTTTTTAAATGTGTCAAAAGAATGAGAAAAGTGTACAAAGACACTATGAAGGCTCTGCCTTAAAAGCACCTTCTGAAACAGAAGCACATTACCTGAACGCTATATAGTTACGGATTTAAAAAAAAAAATGGAGAAAGAATCAAAGCAGAGGCTGAGAAATGTTAAGCTTCCAGCTAGTCTCTCATTGTTGGTTATAAAATCTTTAGGCTCCGGCTGCTGGAAGCAAAGTGCCTTAAGGTATCTAATTTCAGTTACTTATTGAAATAGTCTGTTTCAGGACTTAAAATTACATGGAAAAAACAACTAATGAAACCCTGAAGAACAGATAAGGGCAACATTTGCATATTCTGAGAAAGCGTGAGTAACAGGAAGCAAAATGTGAATAAGAACCATCAAATCCCATTTAAGAGAAGGTTAGTTTTTCACGTCCAACCAAAGCAACTGTCCTGAGTGGAGCACCTAAAGGATCAACTGTTAAACATTACATTTCGATCTTGATTCTCAGTGTACGTACCGATTTTGTGGACTTGAAGATGCCTTTCTATTTCGCCAGGCGTGGGGCTTGTTCCCAGGCAGCGCATAACTGTTATCAGGTCTTTTGACTCGATTTTACTCTTCTGCTTTTTGTCGTACAAGGCGAAGCATTCTTTGAACTCTGCAAAGACAAAAAGGTACAAATGTTACTATGTGTTCCTTAATAAAGCAAAAAAGCTGGTCGAGACTGATCTGAGAAAAGATATTTAGCTAAAGGCGAAATTTGATCCATAAGTATAAAGAAACGGTTAAAAGATTGTATAAGGAAGTACTTAGGAAAACAAACCACAAACAGCTCTTACCACTGATTTGAGCTGGTGTGAAGAATTTAGCCTGCAGAGCAACAAGAGCTTAGTGTTAGTTGTCATATAAAAGATACTGATTCATATTAAAATATACAAGAAGGCCTTAGGGAGATACTTTCTTTCTCTTACCATTTCTAAAGCTGCTGCGCTTGCTTCCTGGAAGAAGCGTGTGCTCTGTTACCAGCGTCACCTGTGCCTCCACCTGTCTAAAGTCCAGCTGCGATGGACTGTAGTGCAATTTAATACGGGTTGCTGTGGAAACGCTGATACCAGATCCAACATGCCGCACTGGCCCTTTCCTTACCACTCCCACATAAAGAAGAAGTCGGCAGTAGCACAGAATCACCAAATACTTCGACATGAAAGGATGACAATGTGGGGAAAACAAAGGCTTATATGCTCAAGGCCCATTCAAATCAAGGTAAATTACTCATAGCCCCAGATGAGAAGCTGAAGGCTCGTTTGTCTCCAACTATTATCCCAGTGGTTTGTGCACCCTGCTGCTTGCTATAGGCTCCAAACCCCTGCAGCCATGCAGCAGGTGGAATGAAGAGAAACTAGGCCAACAGAGTGGGATTAGTGACAGAATGCACTGATGAGAAACACTTCCTCTCTCCTAGCCGAAGCTTAAAACATGCCAAAATTGCAAAATGAAGGTGAAAGGGGGCTTAGTTTAAAGCCAAAACAAAAAAATGCCTCTTTTTCTTCTAGCTATAATATTAGCTTGCTGCAAAAAACAATGTCTCACCAACCATATATTTTATATATTTAGGTTTTTTCTTATTTCTTGAATTAAGACAAAACCAACTTACAAGTATTTTTTTCAGAAAGATATAGACGTTTTTATAAAGTCACTGTGGTTAATATTTAATATTGATGGAAAAATTACTTGTTCCATTGGCAGATTATTTCACTTACATTTTTCCCACATTTTAAGTGAAAATATCTGCCGATGGAACAAGTACTTTTTCCATCAATATTAAGGACTTATTGACTTTTAAGAATGCTTCTATATCTTGCTGAAAAGTTACTTTCAAGTTAGGTCTGTTTTATTTCAAGAATACTAAGATATTTGCACATTAGACTGAAAATAGGAGATTTTGTGTTTTTGCAGTTTGGAAAAAGTTACATGGAAGTTGACAGTCTGGTTTACATAAATGAGAAAAAGTGAGAGAAGTAATATTCAAACTGTAAGTACTGTGCATCACATTTTTAAAGAAGTAATTAGAAATCTTCTATAATACAAAGTAATATTTTGGGGTCTTAAACATTAAGTAAGATGATGTGATTTTAAATGTCTTTTTGCACACTGAAAATACAATATTATCAGAAGCAGCCCTATTTAACTATAATTTTTTCAACACGTCGGGGGATTATGAGTTTATGTCAACTTGGGCACCAGTTTGCCAGGAGAACAAATGTTTTCCTCCAAGTCATGTGAAGTCGTCAGACATCAAGCCGTTCAATCCAATCCAAGATTCTAAAATCAGCTTAGAAGATTTTGGTGCTTCAGCAACATGAGTCTGTCTTCTCGAGCTAGCCCTGATGGAAAATGCAACTAAATATGCTATGAATGTGCTGAAGAGGAACCAAATGTAATAGAAACAACAAGGTCTCTGTGGCACATAGAAATGTGAAAAATGTGACAAAACCTGGAGATTGTTCAGACAAATTCAAAGAAAAAAAATCACTCCAAAGCAGATCGCAAAGCGTCATTCTACTAATCCCCCTTAAAGTGGTCAAAAGCATCTTTCTAATCTTCTGACTTATTGACTTAAAAGTGCTTCTATATCTTGCTGAAAAGTTACTTCCAAGTTAGGTCTGTCTCATTTCAAGAATACTGATATGTCGCATTCTGCAGTGCAACATCTCTGAGAAACATCCAGACGCTGAATGTTACTAAATCCCTTCCGCCGACATCTGGTGCATCGAGTGAAAACAGAGCAGCGGAGGATATAAGAGCGCCACGTTAACGTACGCGGCTTCCCAGTCAAACGCCAAGCACTGCGACTCCCCTCTGCGTTAACGCGTTGTAAATGTTTGACCTGAAGCAGATGGTGTGGAGGAAAGAGCCTCTTTGACTCTTATTTTTATGTTCTGCAGCAAAAACAATACAAAGCATGCATATTATTTTCCTTAAATGTGTGAGGAATCACTTTTGTTTCCCCATTTGTAAGCCACAGAGAAGCAGCCGTGTTTCCTCTGAGACGCTCAAAGATTTATATCGACGGGTTTAGTAAGAGAATAATAGGATCCTTTGAGGTGAGACTTTGTTTGTCTCATACTGGTGAATGTGACTGTTTTTCTGCAACATTTCAACATGTGCAAGATTTAGCAGCTGGATACATTTGCTTGAAAATACGAGTCGATGTATTGTTCTCATGATGGTACGCATCATCCAAAAATGTCAGTAGCACATTAAAACATACAGTAGGCTTCAGGTCCGGATGAGACCAACTGGGATAATGAGCAACACAGATTAACGAGGAACGGGAACAACCTCTTTTTCTTTAGCGGGTAAATACTCTTTAACTTTAATAGCCAACAGTCCTCAAAAAACATTTAAAAATGCAAAAACCTTTCTTTTTTTTTTTTTTTTTTTTAAAAAAGAACATTTTCTCCACACAAGTGTTTGTTTCTCACATCCTAAAAATAACACAAGAAAGCCGGTGCACAGCAGGTTTTTGGGATTACCTGAATACTGTCAGAGAGTAGATTTCACCTGTGCTTCAGCAATAATCGGTCAAATCATAAAAACACCGATCGCTCCTATATTTAGACTTTGAACCTTCGATTCAGCAGTGGCACCCCCTTATGTATATGGAGTAGTAGGACCAGGGCTCTGGGACATAAAACAGTCCGGGGTATTTCTTGCGTAGCGCCGGGTCGTCCCACAGATAGGCCACCCACAGGGACACGAGCAGCAGAGTAACGCTGAAGCTATAGAAAAGAAAGGAGCCGTTGCTGTCTGGGGAGAGGCCTTTACGCCGCTGGAAAATCCTCACTGTGATCATGGCGAGGAAAACAAGGAGGAACAGTCCAGTTATCTGACCCTCGGTGGCCAAGTACCTTTGGGACGAAAAAGAGAAAAACAGCAGGAGTTATTCTTGTTTCAGGCTATCAAATGGCTACATTTAATAAGTTAAATCTAATTTGTAACAGCTAACAATTACAGGTACATTTATCATTCAACCAAAACAGGTTGGTGAACATCCACTCAAGAAAAAAGGAGTTTAAATTGCATCCGCTGCGCATAATTAGAAAAACATACAGTATTTTCTGCTTTATGTTTATCGCAAATATGTGCTTTAAATTACGTTAACCCAAATTAAACAAAAGTTTAAAAAAAAAAAATCAACACAACAGGATTTTCATTAAAGATTAATCAAAGATGTGGTTATAGCTTGGATCGTGGTAATGAAGCAACCTATAGCTGCATGGCAATAAGAAATCATTTATAAGGGCGTCCTAAACAAATAGCATCATTGTGGAAAATTTATTTGACACCAAGCGAACAAAGTTAAAAAATAAATGATTTTACCACAAAAACTTAAAAAATGCTAAAATGTTTATTCCTAGCTGAGGAAAACAGTTGGGGTACAAGGTTTCCCCCAGAAAAGCTGCAATATATAATATCTTGCAATCTACTTTGAGGATGAACTGGCTTTGACAGCAAGACTTGGGCATGTTGGCTGTTTTTAAATTAATATAGTTTGAAAGTTTCCTGATAAAAAGTCGTTGTTCTCATAGTCCTCCAAAACAATAAGAAATCTTTTTACTCGCATCAGCTAAGTTTACCAACTACATTGTTGTAACTAAGCTGCAGGGTCCCACCATCGTTTTGTCAGCTTGTTGGTCTCCACAAACGCGCCGCCTGTCTATTCTGAAAAGTCACATTCACCGAGTCCAGTTTGGCAGCAGCATCTCTGAGTGTCATCACTATGTGGACCCGCCATGAGCCACTGTGACAGGAACTATAAACATGTTCGTCACGCCGACTTTGGCAGATGTATGTTTTTCTCTGTCGCAACGTCATAACATGCAGTCATGACTCTTGGCAAGAGATGAAGTACGTTATAGAGAGCGAGGAGCAGCAGATGTAAAAGCCGAGGGGCTGTTAGCCCGTTTCTGCTGCACACGACTGTCCCGAATTATTCCGAAAACATCAAATGGTTTTACGGCGCGTAAATATTCACATGCATATATGTGCTTGTTTGCAGCCGTAATTCTCTGAAACTCTGTGTTGGTGTTTGCACTGTTTTGCTATGCATGTCACTGCAGTTGACGGCCTTAAGAAAAATTAGAAACAGTCAAGCTATTTCTAATTTTATTAGTGCTGTTTGTTATTTGGCTTCTTTTCACAACAGAGCGAAAGAAAAAAAAACAGATGTTATAACTGGACTCTGTGATGAAGAGAAATAGTGAGATGCTGGTAATGTTGGTGCTTTTTATGCAACATTTTAAATGTCCTTATACAACCTTTTGCCCCGTTGTGATGAAATCTGCTATAATTGTAATTGTCTTCTTTTTGCTTCAAGGTGATTTTCAAGCACACACAAGGCATCATTTCCAAAATCAACAACAGCATTTCCCTTTGTGAGTCAGTGTGCGTCTTCCTGGGGAAGTATGCTCTTTCAAGTATGTCTGAAGTGTGTTTAAGTGCTGCCTTTCTTGCAGGTTCTTTAATGAGACCGTCTAAGATAAACTTCATTTAATTAAAAGTCTAACCGTGGTACCAGCTCATTCCATTGAAATATTATAGAAAAAGTCATTTATTGACATATTTTGATTTAACACATATATAGGGCTGCACAGTGGTGCAGTTGGTAGAGCTGTTGCCTTGCAGCAAGAAGGTTCTGGGTTCGATTCCCGGGCCCCGGTCTTTCTGCATGGAGTTTGCTGTTCTCCTTGTGAATGCGTGGGTTTTCTCCAGGTACTCCAGTTTTCTCCCACAGTTCAAAAACATGACTGTCAGGTTAATTGGCCTCTCCAAATCGCCCCTAGGTGTGAATGTGTGTGCATGGTTGTTTGTCCTGTTTGTCTCTGTGTTGCCCTCCAACAGACTGGCGACATGTCCAGGGTGGCCCCGCCTCTCACCCGAACGTTAGCTGGAGATAGGCACCAGCACCCATCCCGACCCCACTATGGGGAAATCTTAGGCTAGAGTTATGCTATTGCCCATTAGGAGGAGAGTAAGAAAAAAGTCTTAGCTAAAGATACTGTCCAGACATATTAATTGAAAGTTGTGTGGAAGGAAAAAAAGCGAGAATATGCACCCAAGCAAAGCCCATTCAGGAGTTTTGGGAAGATTCAAAAGTCACGTACTGCAGCTTTAGGAGCCACTAGACAGAAATGTATCTAAGTAATGGGTTCTTGTGTTATGACACCCCTGGAACAGAAACATTTTATTGTCCAAGGAGAAAAATAATTTCCTGGTTGCTCAGAGGTCCAGAGTTCACTTGTCAGATAAAAGCAAAATTCATATTTCATTTGAAAATCAAGCCTCCAGAGTCTGCAGGAAGAGTGACAGGGCACAGAATCCAAGTTGCTTAAAGTCCAATGTGAGGTTTCCAAAGTCAGTTTTGCCTTGGGGGGGTCATGTGTGCCACAGAGTTTTATCAAGTCTGTGCCATTTTTCAGAAAACTTTAGAACATTTCACTGCCGAGTCGTCTCACAGAGAGGCTGATTTTATTTTTTAACTTGATACCTGCCGACTCGGGCTTAAGCTTCAGTACCCGCTTTTAATGACTGACTTGGCCTGACCTTAACCTGAGAGAACCTATAGAGAATTGTTGAGGGGAAAATGAAGGACAGCAGACTTAATGTTGATGAGCCGTAGGTTGCAACAGAGCAGCTACCTGGGATTCCTGAACACCTCAGGAGAACCACAGATTGGTCTGCTCCATGCCACAGTTTGTTGATGCAGCACAACACGTAACTATACACCGTGCAGCACAAGGTCAGACTTTTTAGACATTCACGGTTTAACTTTTTCATTGGTCCTATGGTTTGTCATTAGCTGTAAACCATAATCATCATAATTAACGTAATGAAAAGCTTGAAATATGTCAGTCTGCCTTTGATGAATCAACCTGATACGAGTGTCATTTTAAGTTGAACTGATGGCACACATTTAGTTTCCCGCGCACTTACAGTTCATGTGGCTAATGAATCAATGTAAAAACGAATTGTTTTTAATTCATGCATTATTGTAGATTAAGTTTATACATTTAAAAAAATTTTTTTAAAAAGACTGACCAATTGTAGAGAGAGCTGGGTCCCAGTAACAACCAACCAGAGAGAGGCATTTTCTCCTGAATGTTGGAGTATGAGAAGCAGGCACTGAAGTACATCAGCATAATGATGAAGAATGGAATATACCTGGAAAAAAGAAGCAGAACAAAATATATTTGTTCATCCTTATGTTTTCAGATTTGTATTAGAAAAGGGTGATCTGGTTGGTAGTATTAATGTGATTTTATTCACATAAATTCACCAAATGAACCCATCAAACCACTACACTAATGTGTAAAGGACACAGCACAATTAGTGCAAAAATAAAAAGCATTTACCAAAACTAGACTGACTGAAGATGACCATCTCCCTTTGTTAAATTAAATTATTATTTTTTTTTATCAGCATTGAGTAAAACTTTTAAATGCTTTACTCTAAAGAAACATCTACATGTGTAATGTCTAAACTCAATCAGCAGCAACATTTCCTGAGCTGTAAATTAAACGGCAGGGAGAGTGGAGCTACACGACTTTAATTGCTGAAAATAAACCCAGCAGGCTTAAAAACAAACGACTGTATAAGCAGAACCTGCCCAGTCTTCATGAACTGATATCACATTAAAAATAAACAGAAATAAAAAAAAAATTTTGCCTTGAATGAATGTTTCTAAATTACTACTTTTGCAACTTTGGGAATTAAATCATGCCAACTACTCTTAAGCAAAGGTGAAACATAGGTTCACACTGATCACTGCTCTCTGAAACATCAAGGTCGGACATCTCTCCTGCTGAGAGGAAATTATGCAGCTCTTACTACAGTTATAAACCTGCCAAACCGACTCCCATCTACTCAAACATAATAAAAAGGATATTATATTCACACACCTTGGTTCACTTATTTAAAGGCAGCCAAAGGCTTTGTTCATATATGTTTTTCAATAACTTCTCTTAGGCTCATAGTTGATACATTCAGTCCTAATAGGTCCTCCAATTGTGAGTAACGTGTAAAGGCCAAGGAGAAGGACTTCTAAAAAATTTAAGATGATAGTTCTCAGAGTTTTTCTTCCTTTTTGTTCCCATCTTTAAAAAGTGTGACCTAATGTCAGGTAATTACTGAACTACAAAAAGTTATCTTGAGGAGATATTCACAGTCAGTGTCATTAGAGTCCTGCTCATTAATTCATTATATAAAAAAGTGAATTTACATGCCACTCAGCGTTTTCAGCAACGACAGCCTGGTTTGTAATTAGCTAAGTGGATGAAGGCTGAGTCAGTCTGCAGTTAGATATCGTGTTGGTAATGAAATAAAAGGATTATTATCCACGAGGACAAAAGGCTTGCTTTTTAACACTCATTTTACATTTTTTTTATTTATTTTTTTACGTGTCCTGCCTCTGCGTTCCAGCTGTGCCATGTGAAAGAAGCTGGCGGCCTGCATGTGCCGAGGCTGTTTTGCTCTGAAAAGCGAACCTGGGGATGGAATCTTAATTGTGTGACGGATCCCCGAGGCCAAACAGATATGGGGAGAGGAAGAAGAGCACAGGCCAGTCCCCTGACCCCCCGTCTTGAGGCCAGAATCCCATCACCCCTGTAGCTAGGTAACCACACAAGCCCACAGCAGCAGTGGGAACATAAAATCCTGTGATGTTTTTGAATAATGTGCAGCATATTGGGTGTAACATCCCGATCAATGGGCTGGAATTTAGTACTTTACTACATCCTATGACCTTATTGAGTTACTTTTACTTCTCCTTTTATTTATGTTTTTGGTTATTTCATATTAAATCCTTTCAAAATATGAGCTGATAAGGAAACTGTACCCCCATGCTTCAACAAGGGGGTTGAGTTAAGCTTTTACAGCAGCGGTCCTTGTAAGTAAAAAGCAGGTAAAACTTTATGCATATAGCGCTTTTCACAGATAACGTCACACAACATGTAGGAAAAGCACATCAAACCTGAATCACATCTTATGTCACTGGATATCAGGGAGCATTGTTAAGTTTTAAGTTTTAAGTTTCAGATTCTGCTTCAACTATAAAAAGAAATTCAACTTATTTTAAGGTTTTTCTCCCATTTATTTGACAAGAACTGTGTTGGTCACTCCTAACATGAGTGGACTTTGTAGATATTTTTGCTGAATTTCACACACAGAGAACTGGACACACCAGCAGAGATTATGACTGAATTTTGATGAGGCATAAAAAATGCCTTTGATAATAAATTCCTCCCTTTAATTTCTCCTCAGAACTAGGGCAAATGTAAATGCCACTGCCTACTTTGAGCTCGGCAAAGAGCCTTTGGAAATAACCTAATATATAAGTAATGGTGGCAAATTACAATAGCTTCTGCGATATGTTTGATCATGAGCTAAAAGACAGCGAAATTGTTTAAAACATTCTCAGAATTTGAACTGTTGCTTGTTTATAAACCAAATTTATGATCTTGAATAAATTTGGTTTACTTAAGATCAGTAATGGGTAAAATAAATCATGACTCGCTGCTTTCAAACTCATCCTGTGCCATTTCATTGCGTCTATAAATCATGTATGTAATTATCCCAAACACGTACCACATTAAGTGTCCCAGGTGCTCGTCGTAAAAATACAGCAGCTCAAATGAATCGATCTGTAAAGAAAGGACAAAAACATTGGATCAGAGATGGGAACTCCTTCCAAAAACCCATGAATACTTTCAGCCAAGCGTGTGCTTCAGCTTTATGCAACACTGCCACCTACTGATGCAGAATGCTTTATTTCAGAAACACATTTAGAGACAGTACACAAAATGGGAGCGGAAACATGTGAACACAGAAAAAAAGTGTGGAGAAAGATAACAGATGCACACACTTTCAGACACAGCACAGGGGATTAATTAGGAGGACGTCACGACTCGCTGTTGACCCTTCATGTTGTGATTTTTCTTTCACAAACTAAACCCGTGGGTATGGCGGACTGCGTGAAACTAATGTTTAATCGTTTTCATTTAAATGGAGGCGATCCAAGTATATCTGGAAACTTTTACAACTCTTAATGGAGAACAAAGAAACCCTCACGCGTTTAGGCAAATAATATATATGTATAAAATACACATATTGCAGCAGGTTTTTTTTTTATAATTTGCCTCTGATTTGGTTCTCTTAATCGTCCATCTTTTTAGTGACACTTAGATGTTTAAGACCATCAAAGAAATTCAACCTAAATAAATAAAAATATTCAGCAATCTGATATTTACTTGTAAAAGAGGGGAAAAGAGGAAGGGGTCACGATTTCATGTAGATTCAAGCTGGTTTCTGTTGTTCTCAACCAGCTGTGTACAAAAATATCCTCTTACTATTTATCCCCCCTAACCTTTGGGTGGCCGAACAGCCATTTCATCTGTAGTTCCTGCTGACATAACTAGCAGTAATTCCTAAAAGCATGCAATTATAAATGTTCCAGTGCTTTGACGCACTCTTGCTATTCAGTAATGATGTGCTGCTGTACACTCAGTGACAGCATATTTGGTGAAAATGAGGGTATTAATGATTTACAAGCAGATTGCTATGTGTCTAGTGAAACAAACAAAAACCATTAAAAGTTGTACAAGTTACCATATATACCTGGATTTCCTCCATTTAACTTAAGGCTATTAAACATTTAGTTTCATGCAGTCTGCCGTTTATTGCAAATTTTCAAGAAAAACTGTAAGATAAACATTACGTTGAAGTGACTGGTAACTCCCATCTTCTACTATAATGCCTCAGCCTCACCTGATGTCAAGTACATGATTCATATGGCGCATTGCAATCACATTGCAAAAGAAGCACAAAAATAAATCTGATTCTGACTGCATAAAAATCACAAAGACAATCATAAAATCCAGGAGTGACAGTATTGAGTCAGAAGAAAATAGTTTCAGGTTTTATTTTTATTTTGCCAGCAGAACACTGATGACTGAAATCATTTTTATCGGATATAAAAAAAATGATCTAAATAATTTTAATCTCCGTGTTTTACCTGTTCTGAAGCTCTTTGGTCACTTTTGTTTTTTTAAGTGCATTTTCATTTCATTTCAACCTAAATCTTCTCCACCAAGTAAAACATTTCCCTTCTCCTGAGCTGTTATAAACCCAAGGAGACGTGGCTCAATAAAATTATCGCTCCTGGCGCTGCCTTGTGTTATTTCCAAGAATCCGTCACCACCGAGATTGAAAAACCTACCAAGTAGGAGGCGTTATTATCAATCAAGCAGCTTGTTAGTGAGTCCATGGGAGTGCGCGCTTCAGTGCCAACTTTCATTTCTGATTGTTGTCAGAGCAACAGCAATGCTCTGAAGCCCAACGTTCAGAAAACAGACCCAAACAGGAGTCCTGAATTAACTCGCAGGTCACAGACTCTGATCAAGAGGAGTAATTGCATATCAAACTCATCATCTCCTGCCGTCAGACGGCTGAAACGGGCTGAGGGGAAACAAGCTCTTCCCTTCTGCGGCACAAACCTGCGTGAATCATAATTGATCTCCAGATGCGCAGCGTGTTGGCGGACTGAGACGAACAAGCTTGTTTTGTAATAAAGTCGCAGAAGGGGCGCAAGCAATCTTTGGGAAAACAATAACGTTGAGCCGGGAGGAAAACCAGAATCACTTTCCAGTTTTATACAAGGTGCAGTCACCAGCGCTAATGCCCACATCTTATGGGTAAAAACTCATAAATCATCGCAATAAATCTAGATGCCGGTATGAATGTGATGAAGTTCGCATCCTTACCAATGAAGCCGGTTTGAGGTTTTTGATGATTGGGTTTTCTCTGACTGACAGGTGCAGCTGGTAGCCGCTCAGGATGAGCCGGTGATTGATGGAGTCTCCCACCAGGTGGATGCTGGCCCCCATGACAAACGTGATGATGCAGAGGTGGACGGCGGTGTGGGGAACGGGCCTGGGAGCTCGGTCTATCAGCTGCAGGGAGCAGAACCACCCACATATCTTTATTTAATTCCAGTAGAAATGAAAAAAAAAGTGTCTTTTGGAGGTCCGATGTGGAAGGTAGTGCTTCTGTGGGTTCCTTTCAGACAACTTTATGGTAATGTGATGTATTTTCCCCTTAGCTTTTCTACTGAAGGCAGCCAGCACTCCTTTTTTTCCTGCTAAGCTCCACTGGCTTTTGTTCTTACTGTCAGCCGTCTGGTTCTTCCTTTGTTTCAAGCAAGCATCTGCCATAAATGTAATGAATAATACATAGCGAGGAGGTTGCTTTTAGTTTAATAACGCCGTCTCTCAAGGAAACCTCCAGCCCAATAGTAAAAGCAAGTCAAATGCGAGCTTGATTTCAGGTATTCTTCATTGTTTTCTATTCTATTCTCTTTGTTCTCCTGTTCTTTGTTTATGATACTGAGTAATTAAAACTCCATCTGCCTTCATAAGTCACTTTTTTTCTTTTTTAACTCTGTTCCAAGTGCCAGGGTGCGCAGAATAACAGCAATGCAAAAACAATCCCCTGATTAGCAGCAGTGATTTTTGTTCAAAAACACGAGGATGTTTACAGCTCTTTGAGGCAGATAATCAAGTCTAGTCGCCCAGAGGGCTCTCATCTTTGATATTTTTATAATATTAACAAAAACATTATGTTGTTGTATTCCATATAAAAGAACAGAAGACAGTCACTATGTGTAAAGTCAGGGTAGGATGAAAAAGGCTTCATAGATGTATCCATTTTGGTTCCATTTAATCTTACTACAATAAATAAGGGCCATGTGGATATTTGATGTTTAGTTTATTGCATTTTAGGTGAAATTTAAGTCAGTTACTCTATAATGCAGTATTGGATGTGGCGTAGAGCCTCTTCCAATAGAGGGCGATGTACCTGCCAACAACAAACAGAACCAGGTTAAGCAACAGCCTTGACACTTTAATATCCTTGTTGACTGCAATCAGACTCTCTAATATACCTCCGGCTTCAATTCATACTAATAATTCTCAAATTATGTCATTAACTCCTCTAAAAATTGGTCTATTTCTCTACCAATTATTACTTTTAGCCATTCCGAAAACAACTGATAAACATAAAACATTCTGATCTGAAGTCTCTGCCATCAGGTGCATCAACAAAACTAAACTGCATGTTAAGAGTTCAGGGCATCTCCACACTTCATTTTAGAGGGAAAACATACTTTACTTTAGTGTTTATCTCCATGTTAAAATGTACTTATTTTAATCTCAGTATCTCACAAAAATATCCATGCAGACAGTTATTTACTAAACTCACATATTTGGTTTAAAAAAAAAATAGAAAAAGAAAAAGAAGAAGAAGAAGGCAAAGCAAACATAAAGTCAGGGCCGGAAACTATCTCATCTCAGCAGAGCTGGCAATGCAGTCCTCTGCTGCGCCTGCAGAGTAAAGATAAACCAGAGAAGCAGCAAATCCAGACAGAAAAATGCACAAATTTCTGGTCTCACCTTAAGTGAGTCTCAAAACAGGTCGCATACCACCAGCAGAGATAACAAACTGAACACTTTTTTTTTTTTTTACTTTTTTGCTATTGATTGTAGCCCTGTATTTCTACATAACTTACTAATACCATCATTCAGTTGTTCTCTTCTAGGCATTACGTTGATTTAGAGGTTATTGTTTGTTTTTCAGGGATGATGGAGGAATTGGTAGCATTTGTTGCTTTGTAGCAGGAAGGTTAAATCACAGTCTAGGGTCCTTCTGCATGGCTTTTCATGTTTTCCCAGTGCATGTGTGGATTCTCTCTGGAACTGTATATTCCCACAGTCCTATAAACTTATGAATCTTTTTATGGGGTCTTTCTGGATTGCCCATAGATGTGAGTGTGTGCAAAGTTGTCCTGTGTGTGTTTGTATTGCCCTGTGATCGACTCGCAACCTGTCTAGAGTGCACTCTACCTCTTACCTAATGAGCAACACTGCATGGACAAGCTGTCCATGTTAGTGTCCAACTAAAACTAACATCCATCCATCCAGCCGATGGATGGATGTTAGTTTTCACTTCCTGCAATTGGGTTTCTGCAGGTTTCACAAACTCAAATATAAGACTTTTTAAGACCACTATGAATGGAATTTAAGTCCTGTGTCACAACAGAAATGAACTAAAGAAATTTGAAAATAAATTAATTGTATGGGTTGGCAACAGAAGTGAGCCAATGGCTAAAACGAACATCATCCAGTCAACTGGCAATAAATTTGCACTTACCTTTGATGGACATAAAAAGCCAGCTAGCTAGTTAGCAGCGGTATATTAGCAGCTAGTTAGCAGTAGCCCCAACCACCTCAGAATGCAATGAAGATGTCTACAAGCAACTCAAAGTTTCAGTAAAATCACACAAGAAAAAAGAAAACAACATGAAATGTGTAGTATCTAATACAATTTTAGATACATTTAAAGGCTTGTTAAGGGTGAACAGATACCCTGTGTAATAAAAATTATTAAGTCTTTTGGAATTTTTGTTTTGCAAGTTGCAAGCATGCAAAGATCAGTCTTTGCTTAAGATAATTGTCATGCATTGATAAAACAACAACAAAAATTATCAGAGTTAAGCTTTAATTTGTAAAGCTGCAGAACATTGACAGAGATTATTCTGAATCCACTCTGGAGACAGATTAAAATTGCTTTGTGAATGTTAAATCAAACCTGCAAAGGCTGATTTATTATCATCAAAGAGCCATATGGTTAAAATTTACCTTGAGCAGCAGGAAAGGTGCGATGACATTGTAGATCATGTGGAAATAATCTCCAACACTTGGCTTGTTGAGAGGAAACCACTCCAGAGGAAAGACAATCTGGCGTACAAAACATGTGGAAACATTTTGCTTTTTATTCATCCCTAAACTTTGGATGCATCTGTCCAACAATGTCGATTACAAAGCAGGAGCATCAACATACCATGGCGATGGGTCTTCCAAAGTCAAGAATCCAGTTCTGTAGAGTCATACAGAGCCAAAGGTCAAGGTGAAAAGGTCTCCTTTCTTCCTTTGGGGCATTTTCTTTGAAAACACCAGCAGTACTGTGAAAACACATTTGCAATAACAGTAAGTCATCCTAATAATAACCCCGGAAATTTCACATTCCGATGACATTCTGGATTACATTATACTGCTGCATGTACTACTGCAATAATTCAGATTAAGGGGTTGCCCTGATGGGTTTTTACTGCTCTTTGGTTTTATATAGTGTCTTCAAGCAGTAGAATGAAGACTGGAGGAGCATAACTTCATAAACACAAAAAACGTACTGATGGAGTGATTGATATGAGGTCATTAATTTAAACTTCATGATTAAACGCATATGTTTGTTGTACTGTTCCTAAGTACAACAGTGCAACTTCAGCTGTGGATTTGCTGACTGATGCAATTTATCTTGTTTATTGTGAACAGCTGTGCAATTTCCGGAGGAGCCGTGGGAGAAAAAAAAGCCTTAGGTTTCTGTCCATCCAAATTCAGAGCAGTGCCAAAATGTGTGAGTACAGACAAATGCACTACTGGCCAATGAATCCTGTCTGCCAAGGACTAAAGCAATGTAAAAGAATCATAGTGTGCTTGTCAACACCAACAAAACTGAACGAGATGACCGATACAATGCCACGAAATACTATTTCTTCTATTTCTGTCACATTATTTAAATAAAATTTGTCACATTAATTAAAAAATTCCTTTAAAAATTTATTTTATTATTAAAAAGGGAAAAATTACACATAATCCTTCCAGTCCCATGAAAAAGTAACTGCCTCAAGGCCTGTGGTAACGAGCAATAAATGAGTTAATTGCATGGTAGATTAAAATTTACCATTTTCATTTTTATGATTTAATGCTTTTCTCTTTTTCTACCAAAAACATTTTACTGTTGCTGCCGAAGATAAAAAGTACTTTTCACATAGAGGTACCTTGATCTGGTTAACATTTTAAAAATGAATAAAATAGTCAGACATTTAAAAACTGCACCGTATATTCACTTAGGCAGCAGCAACGCCGCTTTCTGATCCGCCGTAGAAACGCAGATGGCGATAATGAAATTCTGGTGATGGCGCACTTTGCTCACAGAATTCTGTCAGATCTCCCGAGATCTAAAATACATCTCAATTTAAAGTGTGTGTGTGTGTGTGTGTGTGTGTGTGTGTGTGTGTGTGTGTGTGTGTGTGTGTGTGTGTGTGTGTGTGTGTGTGATGTCTCTGCACCCTTGATCATTTTGACTTTCGCCTCAAGAATCAAATCTGGATCTGTCCTCAATCTGTTCACACCTGTATTCTGTGTTATGATGAAATATGTGGACGGACTCTGAAGCTTCTCTGTGAGTAAACGTTTCGTCTGTGCACTTGACAACTCACAGATGTTTCATCTGTGTGTTGTTGGTTATGTCTGACAGTGTGACAGAGGGCTGCTGACTGATCACTGGTTTAACCCAACAGCTGCTTCCGTGTTCATAGTCGGTGCAACGGGATATTGAAGAGAATCTGCCAAATTTATTTCCAGCAGGTGGTGATCACTTGACCAGTCAGCAAGATTCCAGTTTGGTTCCCACCTAGGAATATATAGAAAATTGTTGAAAAGGAAAGGATGGGATCTAATTTTTAAAATCAACTGAATGGAGTTCAGGTGAGTTTGAGCTGAACCTGCTTGGATAGAGAACAACTATACAAACAAACATGATTTTACCATTTTCAAAAATAAAAAATGAACAGTGTGACTAAATAAGTTAAATTTGCTATTATGTATTCATATCCGTTGTTTCTGTATGGAGGGTTGAAACTGCGAGTTGCCACGAAAGCAAACCACTTATCTGCATTTATAGAGCTGAAAACAAACAAACATGTTTCTCACATCTTGGATTAATTGTCATTACACTTGTGAGACATGCCCTCAAACACTGCTATATTTTTAGTTCAACAGAACAAAGGGCACTAGATCACAATAGCATTTCTGTAAATAGGTGCCAATTAATGAGAAACACAAACTTAATAAAACTATGTAACCTAACCACAAAGAAGATTTCAAACTTTATCTTATTGGTGCCGTTTCAGCTAAAATCAAAGAGTTGAAGGCCACAAAACGTTCGCAGCTCAAACCAGCTTTGAATAAAGATCGCTGGATTCTAGACTTGTGTTCAGGGGGGTTGAAAAAAACCCTTCACAGCGCCTGACTTGGCCTCCAGCAGTACTTTGGACACCTCGCTTTAACTGCTTCACTTGTGTAGCGCTGCTTCTGCTTTGACGAGTTTCCCTGACAAGTTGTGTCACTTCACAGTTTCATGGCTGCTACAAACTCCAGGCTGCATTTAATTACAGCTTATATACTGCATTACTGGGAAGAAAATAACTTCACAACCATATTTTTATTTGTCAAAATCACAAATGTTTACAAAAAAAAATTACAGTTTAAGTAATTTTACTGTCTTGCATTGGGTTTATTCAATGTGTAACTTATACAAACATTTCAGTCAGCTCTGTGCTAGATGTTTAAAGATCTTCAAATGTATTGTGTATGTTTGTATACAAATGGATTTGGACTACAATTAAATAACATTGACTGAATTTGTACCAAATTGTATTCTGTACATTTAGATATAAGTTAAATCCCTTTTTCTTGAGTTGACATTTGAGTCGATAAGTGGATGTATAAATTGTCTTGTTTTTCATGCTGAAGCTGCAACTAAATCTGGGCATTTTGTTTGTTTTTTTAAATCCATGTCGGATTTCAGAAACCCACTTTTTTATACAGTGCTTCAAATGTATTGTTTTGTAGCTTAACAGCGATTCTATATGGAGCAGACTGGAGGTTAAAGGTTAAGCTTGGACGGTTAACAAAACCAAAATAACAGTAAAGCCCCTTGATTCGTGATGCCGGTTGAGAGGTTTTTGAATTAACGTGACAAAGCATTTGAAGGCAATAAAAAAATCAACTGGATAATTTAGAAGTATTTGCACATGAATATTCTAGTTTCCAAGGTGTATTTGAATGTACCATGTCATAAAACACGGAGTAAAAGAGCAATCTTTTTTGTCCAAGATTCAGATCCCAGGGTCGCGCGACTGCACATCGCACCGGTGTGGAAACGTCTTAATGGGGTAACACAACTCAACACAACACTATGGACTTTCAGTTGAACTATGTAATACAGATTTATGTGTCTCAAAAGTCAGGAAATGTCGATAAAGCAAACCACAACACCACAGACGGTCCAAACCTGTTTGGGTCGCTGCCTCGACGTTTTCGTAAATTCTCCATTGCCAGTTCCGTCTATTCTGCCCCTCTTTATGTACTGAATCATATAACAAACCGATGTCCAAACGGCAAGAACTTAACGGGACTTAAATCCATTGAAACTCTGATGACCGAGCTTTCACTTCCTTGTTTTCCTCTTGGCTCCGCCCGTTAGCTACGGCAATCATCCAATCAGGATGTAGAACACGATGGAAGCGGCGAAATAAAATGATGAAAGCAGCGTTAAGCCAATGAGCAGGCAGAACAAAAAAAAACTTCATGTAAATTGCAGAAATCTTTTGAACAAATAATTAATTAATAAATGGGCGTTATATAGCTATACAGATAAAGTAATACCAATAACAGAACTCGTCTAGCTCTCCAAAAAAAGCTCAGCTTTCAAAAAAGGAGGATTTAAGAAAAATATTCGACTAGATATGACATTCTCAATAATTTTTTGTTAAAATCTAAATAAAAGCAGAAACATTTTATTATTACTTCTTTTGTATATATTTTTAATTATCTTTTGAGAGATTTCTCAAGAATTGAAGAAACTTCTTTCTTGTATTAATAATTTAAGTTTTAACTGTAAATTCTTCTCTCCACTACAGGAGTAAAAAAGGAAAAAACAAATTGTGCAGGAAGAAGAGGGTGAACAGAAGCATATTAGAGGAGGTCAATTTTTTTTATTAGTTTTTTTTTAATTTATTTTTTCTGTGGCAATTGTGTTCTTTTTTATTCTCAGCTGGACAAAGAGAGTTGAAGAAACCTGCAGCAAATTTTCCAAGGCCAGGCATAGAGTTTGAGAGAACTACATTGAGAAGCATTGTCCCTGCAAACGGTGAGTGTGACCATGTGACAACTCTATGAGAGAGAATTTAACAACATTCATTTATTCACTTGCTGGAGGCTGTGTTTTCCTTCAAGGTCTCACATGAACTAAGATATTTGTGGCATGAGAAAACACACGGCTGCTTTTAAGCAACTGAACAAGCAGAGAAAGATTGGCGTTTAAAGCGCTTTTCATTGACATAAATTAATTGTATTGTTACAGTCCCAAACCCTGAATTTGGACTTGGGTTTAACAATCTCAAAATCATCGTTTGTGAAGTAAAATGTTATTTTATATTGTGTGAAGTCATAGTGAAGGCTTTTTCAGCAACTTTTGAACCTTTCAAAAATGTCACGGTTTACTAAAAAACAGCAGCTTTTGAGAGTTTCAAAAAACAGTTTTTGTTATTTGATGTTTTTTTTTCTTGTGAATATAATTTTTAGCCTTTACCGTTAAAGTAAGGTGGACACAATGTTTGCCTCATTTTAAGCAATAGAAACCTAACGTGGGCTGGTTGGTGGGTTTGGTAGCAGATAAACATGTTTTTTTAATAGACCTGCAGTTTATTCTCTAATTAGCCGATAAGATCTGTCTGTGTGGGTGTGTAATGGCAAAAGGTGCCAGTTAATTTAAAGTGTTTTTTTATTATTATTATTACTATTATTTCAGGGTTGCTGTTATTGAATGAAGTTTGAAAGCTTTGAAAAGATTTCTACTTAAAGTTATGTTAATTTTAATTGGACCAAATATTAATAGAATTGATTCCACCCTCAACCCTTCACCTAAACTGAAGCAAAGGCAAAGATATGTCTTTGTCTAGAGAGGAACGTTATTCCGCATTTTAATTTTTTTATAGTTCATAATTGGAAATGCAACATTAATCCCCCTAGAAGTTGGAATCCCAATTAGGAAGGTTTGGCATCTGATATCACATGAAGTAAGCTGCAAATATAAATTACTTTTTGGCACTGAGGAGCTATTTGCATTTCAGAGGAATCAGCCATTAGATGAATAATCTGCATCAAAACAATCTAATTTTGTTTGTGGAAAAGCACTAATGGTGTTGGTAAAATTATTAATGACTCCCCTGAACATTGTATACCATCACCTCTACATTCATCCGAGTTTATTTACCTATTTAGGTCTCCTAAAAACATTTTCTTTCAATGTAAGAAATTCACATCCTAAGAAACACTGATGTTGCTTTGCTACTAGAATAAAACCTTTATTGTGATCCGCAAGCCTCTAATTACAGCTTTCAATCAGTCCGGTGAGGCTTTCAGCATCAATTGTTATTCTCAAAGTCACCATGTTGAAGGACTTGTGCTCACACAGAAGTTACCATGGTGCCAAATTAAATCTGGCTCGCATGCAACTTTTTAATAACATTTTAATAAATCCAGCCTGTTTGTATCTTTTGTTTAGCAGTGTTTAATCTTTTAAGGAGCAGACTAAATTAGAACATGTTTACAACAAGCAGGAAACGGCTACTGATTCCTTTGACATGACCGTTACAAAAACATGAAACTACTGGCTTCAGTAATGAGCGCATTGTTCTGGTCTGTTGAGGTCAGTGCTAGTAGAGCTGAATTCCAAACTAAAGTCAGAAAAAAGGCAATTCTGGTTACATACTCCTCTCTCTTGGGTGACCAGGCTCTACTGTATTGTGGCACATTAAGCAGTAGAATCCAGATTTGCATAATAAAAAAATCTTGAGGGAAAAAAAAATCCCATCTCATTCCTGAGACTTATTCTCTTTATAATTTTGCAGGTATTTCAAATGCCGGAAACCCCTCCATAGACTCTAAGTCTGAAACATAAATTGCTGTCTGCTTAATTTCAAAACCAAAAATCCAGTCCTTGTGTTATGGCTTCTCTTTGAGCTCTAAAAGGATACAATCATCCACTCCTGGCAACTGGTAGTCGGAGCATTATAGGACTGCTGTGGTTCTGAAACATTGGCATTGGGTTAATCCATGTTTAATGAATGGATAGAAATTATTATGAATAAATAATATAGCTCAGCTGAAAAATGAAATTTACTTTCTAATGCCATAGTGTATTTAGCCTGTGAAATATTGATGTCACCGAGCTGCAGAGAGGCAACTCGGGTTCAGTATATTTTATTACTTCTTACACGTCTACCTTACAGCATGAGAACATAGCTAAAGATAAGTTATTGAGCTTTCAGGCCTATGTGTACATTTAATTATGAAAGCTTTGTCATGGGTGAGAAAAGTCAATTTGGAATTTAATATGCAGTGCAATTAATTAACCTTGTCACCAAGTTGATGTAAAGTAATGTTTGACTTAAGGGTCACATTCAGCTATGCCATATGCATCACTTATTTCTGCTCATTATAGAGTTTGCCTGGTGGGATGAAACTGTTGGCAACTTATGGAACGTAAACAATTATTTTTGATACTTAAAGACCTCCAGGTCAATTCCTTTCAGAGGGTAAGTTTCACTGAACGCCTGCAATACATAAACCATGAGTCAGCTGCTAAATGTCTCCATGTAGGACTGAGCTATGTTGAGATATGTATGTTGCAAAGTTGGATATGAAAAAATGCACATTATGACCAAACAAATGTAGACATCTGCAACGGCTTTTGATTAAAAACTCAATAAAATAGGAAAAAACAGCCACAGGCACACTTATTGGCCATTTTATTAAGGTTGGACAGTTCAACTGCAAATCACTGACTCATTGGTCAGGTTGGTTTGATTGTTTCAGAAACTAATGATTTACTGGGATTTGCTGGTAATGGCAACAAAACTAAGGAAATGTTCAGTGAAACGCAGCAACGTGGATACAAATGTTTTGAAGATGTCGGCAAAATCATGCCAGAATTATTTCTTGAACGTCACACTGACTTCTCTGTACCGCAACTGCCTCCACACCGTCAAACGAAGTCCGTTTAATAGAGCACCTCCCGGGTGCAAATCATGGATGTGCAACAACTGCATGAGGTGGTAACCGTACACATGGACTTCAATATATGAAAAAGGGTTTTCGGAACCTTGCTGAATGTTTTCCCATGTCTGAAATAATGGGGAAGGCAAATGAGAGTCGAACAAAGTGTACCTAATAAAGTGTCTGGTGAGCATTAAGTCTAGCGTAACTTGAATTACAAAACGATGATGAAGTAAGGTGAAAGAAGCATTTTCCTGCCAAAATTAATCCATGTGTTTATACAGCGTGGAGTGGAGTGAGGCTGGTACATATCTACAGGAGGCATTGGGCAAGATGGGCTCAACATGTACAAGTCATCCGTCAATGTCACTTAAGGACAACTTAGAAAGACCAGTTAACCTAATAGTCATTATCTTTTGTGGGCTATGGGAAGAAGATGAAGTAACCCAGTTAAAACCTATGCATCTATTTTTTTTTTTAATCACCAAAGTAGATATTTTTTGCAGGTAATGCTGAACATTATTGACCAACGTGATATGCACATAATCTGAATATTTGCATTTGATCAAAAATGTTTAAAATGGCTCGAAGGACAGACTTGTGGACCGTCTTGGACTACTGTTAGGATCAGAGTGTAATACCCCTCAGTGACCAGCAGATGTCTCCTTGCTCCACTAACGTATAACTGTAATGCGTTGCAATCCTGGCATCTACAGCACAAAATTGCGTCGATTTCAAAAGAAAAAGTGTTGGATTATGTTCGACGTATTTACTTACTATTGTGCAATTGCTATTTTTTTTAAAGAAGTACAGAAAGAGAATTATACGAGGAATGGACGACGGGACCTGTTGTAATGCAATAAATGCTTTGATGGGTGAATCCATTAATGATGAAATAACTTCCCAAACGTTCTCAGAAGATTGTTAAAAGGCGAGGCAAACTCTCGAAGGAGGATCGATCTTATCCAAAAAGTGTCCGGCCGCGAATAGTCGATTAGGAGGAGTTTGAGTGTTGGCCGCTGCGCCCTCCCACCTTCAGTATCATCATCATTCCCGCATCTTCCCGCAGCTCCACCGATAATCTGCGGGGAAAGCTGATCGGTTCAACATGGATCTGCTGAATTTCATGTTTTTTGTAGGGATCTCCGTCTGCACAGTGAAAGGTAGGCACTTTCATCAGTTAACAACTTCCTTCCAGAGGCAGAGATGAAGATGGAGAGCACATTTATTTGAAAGCAGATGAACGTGTGTGTGTGTGTGTGTGTGTGTGTGTGTGTGTGTGTGTGTGTGTGTGTGTGTGTGTGTGTGTGTGTGTGTGT
>CAEGAF010024596.1:0-22247 GCA_903067075.1 Micropoecilia bifurca
CCAACACCGTTGTAAATGTTAATGTGACTCTGTAGTGTTGAATTTAACACCAGCTGACTTGGACACATATAGACACTTATGGGTGTTAATTCAACACTGGCATTTTTACTGTGTGTAAAATTGTTCAAATATTTTGGAAAATTTAAATAAGTTCTTTGCCAGACTGGTTTTATTAGTTCATTCTCTCTTCTCCTTGGTATTGTGTTCACACACTCTCAAAATGTCTCCTTTGAGCGGTTTCTCATTTGCTTGTATTAAACATACAGTCATTAATTGGTGTCATCAATTCATACATAGTTATATATAGAACTACCCATTAATGTATTGTATTTTATTATCAAAATATATTTTTCTTTAGTGAATGGGGGCACTAAAATGGTTTCCAGCCCAGGGACCTTCATGATTGTTAATCCGGCCCTGACCGGGTAGTTTTAAACTAACACCAAGTTAACGGACAACTCATAGAGAATTTGGCCACCCTGGACGAGTGAAACGAGGTGAAGGTGGAAGGTACGATAGGGCAGCAAAAATAGCAACACACTTTAAATGCTGGTTCTGCAAAGCTGGACGCTCACAGGGCCGCAGTGACAGCCGAGTTTGACAACTTGGGAAAGCATGGATGACAAAGAGCAGGAAGAACGGCCAACACCCAGGAATTAAACCAGCAGCAGGAGAGGACTTTACGACCTCATCCAGCTCCACGGGGACAAAGCAGGAGCTGGTTTCCAATTTCGAGGTGTTCCACGGTTGGAAAAAGTCATGATTTCAAATCTGCAAAAAAGTTTCTCTCCTTCCAGTTAAGAAGTTGGAGGTGTGTGTGGGTTTTTATGACTTGTTAGAGACAGAAGGTCCAGGGGTTTCTGCAGCCGTAATGAAAGCACACTGTCTTCATTATTTAGAAGTTTTGCTGCTACGAAACACCTGATTCAAAGAAATGAAGCTTGTCTGAGTTCCCATTTTCATCCAGGTGCAGCGCGTCAGGAAAGTATTCACACCGCTTCACTTTTTCAGTTTTATGTTGTGTTACAGGCCTTATTCCAAATTGCGTCAACTTAATCTTGTTCCCCCAAAAATTCTACACACATTTACCTCCATTGGGCAAAAAGGTTCGGTGTGCTTTGCAAATTTATGAAAAATAGAGAACCAAACAATCTCAGTGATGCATGTATTCACAGCCTTTCGCTCATTTACACGGAGACAAACTGAATAGTTTCAGTGAGGATTCAAAACTCGTCATAGATCTGAAACAGCTCTGGTGAAAGTTACTGATGATATTCTCATTCAAAAGGATTTGTGTCTATTTGTAGAGGCAATCATATTATTTTCTTAGAAGTGCTTGAACAGGCTCCAATGATGAAGGGAACGGCACTCGATTGGTTTATTACGTTTATCTGATAGATTCCAGTTTGTTCTTGCTAACTGTACATATTTATACTTTAGGGTAATTTATGGAGCACCACAGGACTGAGTGCTTGGCCCACAGTGTGTTTGTTCATGCTTAGTTAGCATGAATATATTTCCACTGTTATGTTGATGACATTCAGGTGTATTTATACATTAATTCAATCAATTAAATCCAATGAGTTAGCTGGACTATGCATGTCTTGAAGACATAAAAGCCTAGATAATAATGAATTTCCTGCTTGTAAATAAATATATAAATTAAATAAAAAATAAAACCAGTGGGTGCCGTCTTTCAACAAAACCCTTTGAAAGACATATGCATTTTTCAAGGATTATTTGAATCTTCAGTACCAAGCTAAAGAACCTTGGGATGAGATTTTATTGAACTCCTAATTATGTCAAACGTGCAGGTCCTTCTTTTGCCCACACAGCATTGCCAAAAGTAAAAGTATCCTGTTCAAGAGTGACATAAAAAAAAACCCGGTACATTTATTACTTCTAGGTTGGACGCCTGTAAATATATATGAATCTCAGAAATTCAGCAGAAACTGCAGCCAGAAATCTCACATGAATTAAAAAGAGATCATATTTATCCCATTTTAGCTTCTCTTCAAATCTAGAAAACAAGTTTATTCTTCATGCTATGTCTTAAAGACGAAATGATTCTATATGTTCTCAGCAGAACACTTTGCTTTGCCGTCAGACTACTGACGTTTCCAAAAGTTCTTAAAAGTAAACTGTTCGCTTGGCTATTTGGTTCACTTTATCGCTTTATCATCCACTGACAGGGGTTTAAAAGAAAAGGACTGTGCTGATCTTTTAAAATATTACAATCATTAAGATTTTATCCGAGGTCCAATCGCAGCCAGTCGTCCTCCCTGAACCCTGTGTCCAGCTGAGGATCCTCTGCTGACACTGAATCTGTTAGGGATTCACTCCTTCCCTCTGGTGACGTATCAGTTACAACTGTAAACACAAAGCGAGCGGAGCCAAAAAAAGAACCAAAAACAGCAGCAGGAGCAGCAGCTCGCTGACCAGGCGCACTGGATGCAGCAAAGCGTGCAAATCTGCGGAGCGGACGGCTATCTAGCCGCAGCGCAGTGACAGATGCGCAAAAAAAAAAAAAAAAACAACCCAAAAAACAACAACACTGCTTCACTGTCTGCTGCGGGACCTTCAAAATAAAACACAGAGTTCTTCATGACCACTCAAGCATGGAATTATCTAACTTTACAAAATTTTCTATGAAAATGAACTAAGCAGATAAATTGAAAAAAAAGACGACTTCATTATAAATGCTGTTTTCATTTTTTAAATTTGTTTACTTATTTTTGCGATTAACACGATGCATTTATGTATTAATAAAAACATAAATAAATGTACCCGTTTCATTTATCCACTTTTTCCCCCCAGCCCTAGCAATAAATGTAACTACATATTGTTTATGTACGCTTACATTTATTTGTAAGAGCGTGTGAACACGCAGAGTTCAATTGAATGTTTGACTGACAGCCAAACCCAAGTTTTATTTATTTACTTACTTATTTATATGTTTATTTACTTGAGCAATTGAATATAAATGCAGGATTAAACAGGGATTGATTTGGTCCAAAAATATCCCATTCAATGTCCTTCAGTGAGGGACTAGACTTCCGAGCTTCAAACTACCCGGTTTGTTTTCAAAATTTTGAAATTTGTGTTTGCAAATTAAAACGCTGACTCTGACACCTATTTCATTGAAGTATCATTATTACTGAATTGGAATAAAATGTACTTTTCTATAGGTCTTCTAGTGCAAAATAAAATACAGTTATTTTAGATTTATCTGTGATTGTTGTAAAAGTTAGACTACTAAACTGGTTAATCAACTTTAAGTTTTCATATTAGCACATTTTAATGCGTGGTGTTAAAAAACTCAATGTTGTGTATTTTATAAAGATAAATAAATAAACAGATTTTTTTTAAAGCACCATAACAACAAACAAACAAACAAACAAACAAACGCGTTTACTGTGAAAAGAGTTGTCCGGAAGTGCTCTTCTTGTTGCAGCTCACAGGAACACAGGCAGGCCGCAGTGATTTGGTAGCCGCTGCAGTAGGAGGAAGGACGCGGTTCTACCCCTTCTATCTTTCAGTTTCGCCTCAAAATTTTCTCGGCGGCTCCTTTTGGTAACACACGGTCACCGGTGTATGTAGAGAGGGTGTTTTATGATTCTTTGAGCTGCAGTTTCCACCAACGGACGAAGTGGTTCCCAATCGCCATTTTAATCGCACGTTTTCCCTGACAGAAGCGCTAGCACAACAATGGCTCTGAAAAGAATTCACAAGGTAAGGAAGTGAACGACGAGGCCCTGGATTTCGCAGTTTTGTTGTAGATTGTGAACCACGGCTACCGTTCAGATGCTTGTCCGACGAGTTTATTGTGCCGAGAACCATTTTAAACATTACGAAAAGCCCTTAAAGTTAGTTTTATGTACCGACGAGGGATCGGCGAAAGGCTGGTGACGGTAGTAATAGCAGCGGTCCGCCGTCTCTTAACTGGTGCCGCTTGAAATGGGCCAACTTAGCTGTTGACGGGTTAGCTGCTCCCGGTCCTTTTTTCCGTGGGGTCACGTTGTGTGGACATTTAATCCCGTTATGTCAGATATTAACGTTAACTTGAAGTTTAACATACCTCCTGCTGTCACGTTATTAAATACAGTGGCGTGTTATCTGTTGGTGGTGGTCATCAAGGTGGTTGGCTAATTTGGGGAAGCTAAAACGTTCGTTTTATGCTAGCTAGCCGTATTTACCAATATTTTTTATAGCTCTCCATATACGAATGGCTTCTTCGGTTGAGACTTAATGTATATCCCGAGGAGTGCTTGTATATGACAGCCTAGCTGTCTGACACATTTTTGAAAGTAGAAAAAAATGCAGTAACCTGGATTGACAGATACCTCTTATGTTAAGCAGCTAACGGCAAGGCTAACCATATCTCAACAAAGACGCTGGTGCTTAGTAGATAAAACCTGACCGTTTATTGGCGTCAAAATGTTTACGTCTTGTAATTATTTTTTCTTTGCCGGTATATATATTACTGTATCATCTCATAGGTAACGATTGGTGTAGCGCCAGCTAGCCTTGTGTAGCCTTGTGTAGCCTTGTAGCTGCTCTCTTTATCCAAACGGCACATTATCAATTCTAATGAAGGCTAGTCGTGTTGTGAGCGTCTTTCACTTTGTTGTTCCTTGTACACTAAGGATAATTTAGTCGTGGAGAAGAATTTCATAGCTGGTTGTATAATGCTAACATTTTTGACGTTGTTGAAAGGCCCGTTTGCTTGTTGGTTTGCCTTTGATCGCATGTTGCCATTAAATAAAGAGCAGGACGTCGTTATTTCTAATTGTTCGGGTTTTTCTTTTTTTTTCTTTTTTTTTTTTTTTTTTACCTCTGTTAGCTAAACGTTTTACTGTGTTGTTTTCTGTTGTAATTCAGTGATGCTAACACATGTTTAATGTAGCCGAGCAGCAAGCGGAGTTTGTGTCTTAACATGACATCCTGTACTACGGTTGAACCTCAGCAGATAGCTCGTGTGCCACTCTAATGTCGCCACACATCGTTTACTTCGGCTGTACATAATCATAAAAAAATGCTGTCATACTATTATGTGTGTTTTTTTAGGTTATTCAGTGCAACCTCGATATCAGGAGGAATGACGTTACGTAATAGCTGTTACTGCGCTAATCAAGCTTACTGCGCTATAGTAGACTCATGTTAAAGGGAATGAACAAGTTCTTGTTGCGCTATTCTTTCAATCTGCAGTTTCAGAATGAACACCTGAACTGGGGAACTTAAACAGTTATGTTCAAATTGATTATATTTCTATTTCAGTTTTATTTTTGATATTTTCTAACCAAAACTCTGAAGCAGAATGCGACCAAAAAATGTTTTTTGCTTGCTGTGTTTTTTTTTTTTTTTGTCATAGGAGTTGAATGACTTGGCTCGGGACCCTCCAGCCCAGTGTTCTGCAGGACCAGTAGGAGATGACAGTAAGTTAAAACGTCAAAATCTGTACTGATTTATAATAATAATACTCGTCATCATTAAAAGGAATGACTGTGCATTCAGAAGTTTGCATATCCTAAATTTTGTTGCGTAAGAACAGATGAGACTTGGTGTACTAACAGGTCTGAGTGCATATTATGGTGTTGTACGCAGTGAAGTATCTGTTCAAAGGAATCCAACCTTAGAAGATACCGGACCTGATCAAAATGAGTTGGGTTTGGATTAAGATTCACGCTGTACGATTGTGATTTTGTCCCGCAATATCAGCTATATTTTCCATAACATTTATGCAAAGTTCTTTGATACATAAGTAAGGAACAGAACATGTTTTGACAGTCAGTCTGTTTAAAATGTAGAGCAAGCTTTTTATGTACTCATACTGTGCAATAGATTTCTTTACCTAATAAAGTATTTTAATTCTACGCCAGTAGTGAATTGCTTTGAGTTTAAAGCATCGTTGTAGTAATGTAAATAGACGGAGGTCTTTCTTTAAGTTTTATCACCATGATTTTCCAAACTGCTGACTTTCTGTCTTGCAAAAACAAAGTCTCAAAGCGACTGAGTACACACAGAAACGGTTAGGCAAATTGGAGTATTGAACATTAGAAATTAAAAAAAAAAGTAACACATTTCTTCAGGTTTACTTTTTTCTTTGCTTAAATTTAAGAGTTTCTAAATTGCTTGACTTTTAATGATGAAAACTATTCTTTTACACAATGCCTTTAATTCAAGTTTATTTCTGAAAGTGTGACGATATCTATTAATGAACATTTACATGTAAATATGTGGGACTCTAGCCTTGGCCCGTCACAATAACACATTTTGCTGGACAATTAATTGTGCCAGAAATTATTGTGATAAACGATAACATTGTCATAATATAATCAGTCAGTCATAATAATGTAATTACATCCTCTCAATGATTGATGGACTTTGATTTCCAAATAACATTTAACACTGGGACAGGAAGACATTTTAGGTTTCCAAAAATAAATAAAAAAAAACCCAGATAAATTAAATGGATTACAAAGACAAAGAATGTTAATAATAATAATAATAAGGGTCAGACAGGGAGAAAGGCAAATCTGCCGGTTAACTCGTGACAAAAAAACAAAGTGAAAACTAGCTTCTCTGTACTGTGTGCCAAATGTTTGCAGTTTTCTTCAAAATGGCGCCTTTTCAATATTAAAGGGCAGAGTCGCTTTAAAGATGACACAAACAAGCACGCAAGTGGAAATTATCACACTCATTTGAATTTATCATCCAAATAATTGATTTAATGTTTATCGTGAATATAGATGTTAAAACACATTGTGAAAACAGGGATGAAAACCACTTTCCCCTAATTGTGTTGTCAACCCACTTTAGCTTCAAACACACAGTTAGTGTATTGGTAACTGGAAGATATAACTTCCATAGTTGTACCTATTTTCTGCTTTTAGATGCAGAAAATTCTACAAGCTTCTTAAAGCTGCAGTGTATTTAAAAAAATAAAGTTCCTCTAATTGGAGAAATCTCTAGTCGAGACCCGAAGCTTTTCAAGAAGCCAGCAGACAGAAATGTCAACATTAACGATGACAAAAGGTGTTAAAGCCCAGAACAACGACACAAGCTTCGTTTTCTCCTGGATCTTTTTTTGGCTTCATCTTTCGTCGCCAACATGTCCACATCCCCTTATTTATATTCTCTTTCTGTGACTCTCAATTCAAGTTTTTATGTTTTCTTGCCACTCACTGATTAACAGAACATGGCAATAAAAATCTGTCCGAACCCTCCAGCATGTCGGCTTAAAACTTCATAAACATAGCTAACCACACTATAATATAATTTACCATCATTTAGCACTTGCTTATTTTCATCATAATTTTGATTTGATTTAAGTTAACCATTCATGCAAAAGTTGTGTTTGACCATTTTCAAGTAATCTTTTATAACTACTTACCAATTGTCTACTGTAAAGAAGTATTTCTACACAACTCCAGTAAATGGGTCACTCATATTTATTTTGTTTGGAACCCGGGACTCAATTTGCCATACTTCACCTGTCAACTACTCCAAATGGTGTCCAGAACTTTATTCGATTGGGATATGAATCTTTGAGTTATGAACCAGACCTGGAGCTAGTTTATCTAGCGCCCAACTCTGTAATCTGATGATTCCAAGTCAACCTAAAAATAGAAACTAGCTGCAGGAATTTGTCCTACTCTCCTTTGAAGTCCATCTTAATGCGTTCTTCCTTAATGCAAAGACTCATAACGACGACAAAAATTAACTTCACTAACTTTGCTGACCGCATCTTTGAAAGTAAGAACGCAGACTGAATGTAAAGCTCAGGCTGTGTCCTTTGGAAAGGAAAATAAAAGTATCAGCACTGAGTCCCGTGCATTGACCTAAATTCAGGAAGCATTTCTCTTTTTGTTGTGTAAACACATCCAGGAAATACCCAGACTTGTTTCTCAAAACAGCGCTGTATTGTTCTCTTTTTTTCTTGCGCTATAGCACATTCATTTGAACCTTTCCATGAATAAAACTGGGATTTTGCTAATGTTGCTTCAAGTAATTTGTAGTAACTGCTTACTTGAAGTTATATCTGTCCACCATTTTTTTTAAGTCTGGGTGAGGTTCCAATAAACGAGAGAGCTCATCATACCACATGAGTGAAATAATTGTGAATTATTCAGACTTTAGTTTACATGTGGCTCTGATTGGTTGTTTCTGATTGGGAGTGTTTCTGCAGATGGCAGCAGAATCACTGGAAAAAGCTAGAGGAACTTGTTTTTATTATCATTATGATAGATTATCTGTATATTATACCGGCATGACATAGTGAAAGTCTTGACAAATATATATTAATTGTTTTTATATATAAAAACTACCTACCTCAGCTTTACTACTGAAAATGTTTGGTATGTGTTCAAACAGCCAGTGTGAAGATAAAGTAATGTTTCTTTGATTAACTTGCTGGATTAGAAATCAAAAAAACTATTTGGACAATTGATTCTTAATCTGTTAATCAGTCACCATGGAGATGGTTTTAATTTAGACATACACATACTTTATTGTCACTCAACTGTACATTTAAAAGGCACATATTGTGATAAATTTTGTTACAAGGCTCCAATAATAATAATAAAAGTAAATAATAATATTAATAAAGTAAATATCACTATGTATTTCCAAGATGGTTGGATATATATATATATATGGCATATGTCGCATAAAGTGGTGCCTTAACCAGATTTAAAGAAGCATTTTGCTGTTTTAAACAATGTACTTTAAGCACCAATAATGTTTGAGCGTCAGTGATTTGCTTCAGTTGACTGACATGAATGCAAGAGGACTTACTTACCTTAGTTTAGCTAGCAGTTGGCATTTAAGAACATACATTTAGCATGTTTTATGGACTACTATATATAGGCCATTGACAGGAAAGTTAACGCTGGTAAATGGAGTAAGCTCAGACATAATTATACTGACTCATCAGTCAATAACTTTATAAAACACTAAAAATACCACAGGCCTAATGAAGTGCTAAATCAATCAAAACTTTAACATTTCAACCGATGCTTGAATACCAAAACCGATGGTCAAGTAGTTTTCTTAAGCTAGTTTATCTCTGCCCAGACACAACCTTTTACTTTAGTTTTATGAAAAGCTTCTAAGCAGATTGAAGCCATGGCGTGGTCAAACAGGATTTACCACACAAGTGACACAATTGTAAATTATTCAGAATTGTCCACGAAGCCGAAGCTTTTGTGGAAATCTTCGGCTGGGGAAACGAAGCGAACAGCATATTAGCAGGGTTTAACAAACCCTTGTTTTTTTGTATTGTTTTGTTTTTTTAGAAATGTATTTAAAACAACCAACGTATTGACGCAAAGAGAAACCAATCTGTCTGATAAGAGCAGGGTTTCGGGTAGCTGCCCCAAAACCATTCCACCTAAACGCATAACGCCTCACAGTTGGTCATTGTCTTAAGAGCTGCCTGTCTCAACACAATTGTTGCGTCTTTCTTCTGTTGATGGTTTTTGCATATCGGATCAGTGATTGACTCCTTGATTATTTGGCTGATGTTATTTCTGGCAGGTTCAGGTTTTTACATTACCAAAGTTGATTTTGGTAAAGGTCCCCTGATTTGCTGATAATGGGTTAATTAAGAGCTCAAATTAGCATAGTCTGGTTCTCAGCTGGCCTTTTAATTTTTACAAGCCTGACGCTGAACAATTTTTATCATCTAATGGCATTTATTTTCAATCTACCTCTCTGACTTTGGGCTTGCCGTGTCTTTCACTGTAATCGAATCGAATCAGGCCTCTCAGACCCGTACTGTAAAACCTTATTTAAGCACGTATGGATTTGCGGTTACTGTCCACTAAGCCAGTGTTTTTCAACCACTGTGCCGTGAGTGATCGTCGGGTGTGCCGTGGAAATTATCCAATTTCACCTACTGTATTTTCTAGACTATAAGCTGCTACTTATTCCTACACTTTAAACTTGTGGCTTTTCTGTAGATTTTTCTTCAACCACCAGGGGGCTCTTTAGCGGGAAGTGAATCATTGGAAGTCAAAATTGTAAATCAAAGAAGAACGTGCGAATTTTCATTTAGAACAAGCACATGCTAGCAGCAGGCACGACGGAGAAATGTTTTCAAACTCATGTGATGCAGCTTCTAAGTTGAGGAGTATCGATCTGGCAGATCAGGAGGGAAGTAAAGCCACTGCACGTAAACTCAGCGTGAACAAAACTGGATTTGGATATATCCAAAAGTTATTAGGACGAAGCCCTCTGCTGCCCTCTGCTGGGTCCTTATGGAAAACCGAGAATGGCAGCCCGGTGCGGCTGATATATGCAAGTTTCTGGGTGGGAGGGGGATTAAAAAAATGTGAAGGTGCTGTTTATAGTATGGTGCGCTCATAGTCCAGAAAATACGGTAATTGGTCTTAAAAAATTTATTGAAAACAAATAATCTGCAAATAATGCCATCTTTGAGTGCCTTTGATGTAGTAGTGACTAGCAGTGTATTCATTTAATACACTGCTCGTAAATTTTTTCATTTAAAACAATGTACCTTGGCTCAAAAAAGGTTGAAAAACACTGAACTAAGCAATAGAGACTTGAGTGAATTAAACAATGTCCCAATGCAGATATTTGAGCTGAAGGATTTTCTTTTGTCGTGTAAAGTAAATTATCCGAATCGCTTTCAGTCCTTACAGAAAACCATACCCGTTCATTTACATCCAAACTGAACTGTGAGAGGGCAGAGAGGCCATATGCAAAGTGGCACACGGAATGAAACGGCAGCATTTTCTCCAATGCCAACCTACATCCTGCTCAAACATTTATTTACTTATTTATTTATTAGGACATTGTGAGATTAGTATATTCTTGACTGGATGTGTTAATCAACTAGTCAATTGACGACCATTATGTTCGACTCTTTTCTGCACTGTTTAGGTCAAATACTGAAGACTTTCACAAAATGGCGCAGTTTTTTTATCTGTAATTTATTTTAGTATGGTAACAGCCAGAAAGTATGGTTTAATTCATAAATGAGGAATTATCTTTTTGTCCTCTGTTAGATTAGAAGCTACTAGCTTAATGCAGGAATATTTATTTCTATTTTGGTACATTTGTTTGATGGTCAGTGTTTGTTGAAATTAGCTTACATGAGGTACATTTCACAGTAATGATAATAAATGAATAAAAAACTGGAAATGTCAGTTCAGACAAAACAGAAACAACAGTAATTTAAAGCAATAAAACAACAAGGGATCAATAATTTCAGTGTTTTAGCTTTACGGGACACATAATTTAAAGTTTTTGTGTTGACTGAATCATAAGAACAAGCTAGATCAGCCCACTGATTGTACCTGTACCTGTAAAGCGGCAGCAGACACTGCCTGGGTGAGCTGATGGTTATCATGACTAAAACACCTGGGACCGACTCCCACACTGTTGTTTCATGTTTTAGAGTTGAGACTTGTTCAGGTATTACGCCTCACATATTCCTGGAGCATGAAAGCTTCTTGTTTTCAACTTGGTTCTTTGTGCTAAATATTTACCAGTACTACTACTATTATTAAAAACACTGTACTCGTGTGGAGGTGCATATATAGTCTTTCCTTGCTGTAAAGATAGTTTACCTTTTTAAAAAAAAGTGCACAATGCTGGCAACACTAGCAACACTAGCTTTTTTGGCAACACTAGCTGTTTCCATTGACCTTATCCTGAAAATTGGAATTACGAGAACACATTTGCTTAATGAAAACATGGAAATTAAAAGAAATAAACTAATGCTTTTGTGGTTTTTCAGCTGTGTTGAAATTAGTGCGTTTCAAAAAGCTGCCTTGGAAACACTTTTTTTGCATCATGCAAATCACGTGATCAACAGCTGGATGTTACTACTGTCAGAAATAACGAAGACGATGACAGGAAGTGGGGGTTGGAACATGGTGCCCAATGTTTTTTGATGACTTATTGTGTGAGCAAACATATTTACATGTGATTTTAAGTCTTCTTTAGAAAAGTTGCAAAATTAGTCTTTTTTTTTTTTACATTAACACCATATCCACAAAGTTTTGTGCACATTTTCAATGGAAACACAGCTACAATTGCTTAAGTTAAGTTTATTATCTAAAGACTAAAACGAGGGAAAAAAAGAATGTTGATGTAGCTAATAGTTTTGAACCTGAGAAAATAAATCATCAAAGTTTATATCAATAACCCTTATCTAACTTTTGCTGTCCTCAGCTGTGAGACGTAGCAAAATCTGTGGGCATAGAGACTTTTGATTAGAAAAATAAAATGTGATTTTCCGCATTGTATCAGCTGATTAGCGATCAAGATGAGATCAACCGTCTCTGATGTCTGTTTGGTTCGTTTAGCACCACTACGCCTACTGCTTACTTTTGCCCAGATCAAAGAAAGTATTTTGTGTGCGTTTCAGTCCTGTACAATAACAAATCACTATGTTAGAAGCATGATTTGCCAATCAATTCATACTAGTAAAGAAAAAAGCTCATGAACCCAACAACTCAAAACTTAAAAAAACATAACAAACTTTAAATTCAGCCCCCTTGGGGAATGTTTAGTTTGTTTTACTGTGTGGATTTTAAGCGTGTTTTGGGTTCCTTTAAGACGCTAACGCTTCACCATGAGAAACATCAGCCTCAACACTGTCGCTATCTGTGTGTCATTTCCTGCCATCCAACATCAAATAAACCACTGTACAATCTACAAAGGAGGTTTTTTTCTCATGATGCAAAATTTCTGTGGGTTTTTGTTGTTTTTCACATTGACACGTCTTTGCCGGCAGAACGATGCTTGGACACAATCTTTTTTCTTTTTTTTTTTTTTTTTACGTATTTGTCACACTATTTTGCACATCATAACACCTTTAGCAGGTGTACTTTTTAAAATCTTGTATACAAAAAAAGTTGTATTTGGAGTGAGTATCAAGCTTTCTATCGAACAAACATGCGACCTTATTCATTATAACATGATTTTTTTTTTTTTTTTTGCGTTTCATAACCAACTTCTGTTTTTGTTTGTTTCAGTGTTTCACTGGCAAGCCACAATAATGGGACCTGTAAGTATTCACATGCTCACCTCTTACTGTTTTGCTTTAATGTTCCTTATTGAGTTTTGCATGAGCTCTGCGTAGAATGTCAACTTTGGCTGATGTTTTTTGCTACATGTCAACCTGAATGTGTCTTTCTGCTTTAGAATGACAGTCCTTACCAGAGCGGGGTTTTCTTCTTGACCATACACTTCCCCACAGACTACCCCTTCAAACCGCCAAAGGTAACTAGGACGTAGACGCAGAGACGTGCGTGTAAAGAAGCCACGTGATTGAAGTAACTTTACATTGTGCCGAGTTCCTAAAAAAAAAAAGATGGTATAGTTTCCTGCGCTGCTTGTTGCTTACCCTCCTTACGGCGCCGTTTCTCTGCTTTCAGGTTGCGTTTACCACAAGAATCTACCACCCAAATATCAACAGCAACGGCAGCATCTGTCTTGACATTCTGCGATCACAGTGGTCTCCAGCTCTCACCATCTCCAAAGGTGAGTTGCTCTCCGCAAGCTGACGGCACAAAGCAGCAGTTTCCTTTTTTTATTTTTTAAATATTTTAAATTTTTTTGTTGAAATTACTGAATATGTACCATGCTGTCCTCTTGCTGAGGTCCTCCTTTGAATGTCAGATTTTTGCATGATTTGTTTGATTTATATCATGTCGCAGTGAGCATTAAATCAATTAATCGCATGGTAAATTAAAACAAGCTCAATATTCTCCATTTGCATGAGTTATTGCTTTTCCCTTTTCTCTCTCCTTCTACCAAAAACTGGATAACTGAAGTCTTCAGTCTGAACGAGTCCACCCTTTTTCCCCCCCATTTCTTTTTATTTATTTTGAATGACACTTCTGTTTGCTTTTGGGATTTTATAATTCATTTTATTTGTTGTTTTTGTTTGTTTTTGGATATCTAAAATGTCTTCTAGTTCCAGTATTAAATGTTCATTGGAGTTTAAAGTTTATCAATCTTTTGCATTATACCATTGTCATTATTTTACTTTGAAACTGGTCTTAAAACAGCAATATTATCGTTTCTGACAGTAACTTCTGCTGATGGCATCAAAACTTAATCGATCGTATTGTTTTCCTGCGCTTCATTTCAGTTCTCCTGTCTATCTGCTCCCTGCTGTGCGACCCGAACCCGGACGACCCCTTAGTACCCGAGATCGCCCGCATCTACAAGACTGACAGGGAAAAGTACGCTGACATCTCTTCTTTTTTTATCTTTTCCTCGTTTTCCTGGGATCCATTTTGTTTCAGTTTTCATGTATCTGTGACGATCTGCAGTGCAGATGGATAGATGACAGGCCTGTGTCGCTGTGCTAGGAGCGTTTCACACTGAGGACACTATTGGCCCACAGTTGGCTTTGGGCTAAAAGTGTTTGTCTTTAGTTTGTCTTTAGCTTTAGTGTTAATTTTCAAGAGCATAGCCATTTCTAGAAAATACCAGGAAAAAAGCAATCAAGGAAGCTTGATTGCTTTTTTCCTGAACAAATGAAACCATCCCTGACCAAATTCAGGTTTGATTGAGCTAGAAAAAGCATATATACGTTTAGCATGAAGATGGTTTTCCATGTTCGTTTATTAGCTCTAGTAAACGATCTGTGCGTTCATTACAGAGATGCCCGGATCACAATCTTTCTAGCAAATGTCTATTTCTGGTTTTGTAAATCTTTGACCTGCCACAACCAGTTTGAATCAAATTTAATTTATCTTTAAGACAATCAAAGAACAGGATTCCAAATATTTAATCTAGGTTACGTTCACACAGGCAGATGCGGCCCAAATCTGATTTCTTTTTCTTTTTTTCCTCATATCTGACTTTTTCACTGCAGTCTCAACGACCCAATTCTGATCCTTTCACTCCCCCCAGAAAAGTCCACTGTGTGCCACCTACAAATTTGAATACATTTTCAGTTATTTTCAAAGTCTGAACGGTCACTTAGCGTTTAGTCCGACTTTTACGTCGTTGATGTGTTTTGCGTCATAATTCTGCAATGGAAGAAGCAAGATGCTCCAAATCAGGACGCAAGCAACGACTGTAAATTATGATTATGAACTTATGAATAAGTGTCACTGAAGCGCATCATGTCACAATCCTACCACTCTCAGCTCTGACTACACATCCAAGCAGACTTCTCCACAGAAGCTCTAGTCGACGCTCCACAAAATGCCATTGCTTTCTTTTCATGTTATGATTTTGCGACGTAATTTTGTGACTTTATTTTCGTACAACTTAATTTTTGTAATTTTATTATTTTCCTTTTGTTAGCGTGGCCCTAACACTCCATCGTACAAGCGAACCTAAATGTGTTCAGATTATTTAGGTGCTTCAACTTTCCTATTATCTAATGTGTTAGCAGCTGCTAACAAGTCATAGCTATTTTCTGCTTTCCTTTTCTTTTCTTTTCTTTCTTTCTTTTTTTTTGTTAGAATGCAGGAAAGTTTAAACATGAAAAAACTAATCTAACCCTGTTTTTTTTTCTTTTTTGTCTCTTATGTCCGCAGGTACAACAAAATAGCCCGGGAATGGACACAAAAGTATGCAATGTAGTGCTGGGGGTAGAAACATGGCCAACCACCTCTACGACGTAAGGGTAGGGGGAGATTCAGATGTAAAGAGAGAGAAAAGAAAAAAAACGACAAAAAAACAAACAAATACAAAAAAAAAAACCATACAAAACAAATGAGAAGTTTAAAAACAAGATCTTGTTGGTTTCCATTGGAGTGCTTTCTTTGAGCCATGCCCCTCCTTCACCACAGCACCTGTAAAACTCCCTCTGTACCCCCTGTTCCCCCCCCCTCTCTGTTGACTGTCTCCTCCCCATCCTGCCTCCCAGCTCATCTGCCCATCCTCCAGTGTACAGACTGTCAACATCAAAATAGAAAATGTCTCCTCTTGACCATACTCTTTCCATCCCCATGTTGTTTTTTTGTTTTGGATCCCATTGCTCCACTTCCTTGTTTGATTCCATTTCGACATCCAAGCAGGCTGGGCTGTCGCACCCCAAACCCCGCCCCCTCCACCATATGTAGCCCTTATTCCTGCATGCCTGCACCCTCCTTTTTACCCATCTTTACTAAAAGCATTCCTCTTTAGAAACTGTAAAACTTTGAGGGGATCTTTGTGTTTTATTTTTATTTATTTTTTCCCAGTTTTTTGTTTTTTTAAGGGGGGAGAGAAGAGTTTAACAAAAAGAGGGACTTTTTACAGTTCACCTTTTTCTCATTTTGTTGAAATTTCCATCTGTGAAGGCGTCGATTCATGAAAGCAATTTTCACACGTGAGTCGAAGGGCACTCTGTATTTTATAAAATTAAAAAAAATTAAAAACTGCATAAGTCATTGCAGGCTGTGTATAATGGAGAGGGAGGAAAAAAGCTCATGGCCTATTTTGCTCTTCTGTTGGATTCTATGAAAGGACTTGAATTTATTCACACACCTCATTCTCCTCATTATCCCCCTGACCTCCTCTCCCCCTCCACCCAGGTGAAAACCCCATCATACACACGGGCACACACACATTGCACGCACAGCTGTTACCCTACCCCCACCCCTCTGTCTCCACCTTTTCTTTTTTTCTTTCCTTTGCTCTCAAAGTGGAGATTCTGGACCAGCTATTTAAGCATTTTCTTAGTTTAACCTGTTTTTTTTATTATTATTATTTTTTCTTTTTCTGCTCCATCTTTCTTTTAGGTTGCTTCTTTCCCTCTTTATTATTATTATTATTATTTTGTTTATTTGTTTGTTCTATTTACCCTCCCGCCCCCCTTTTACCTTTTTGCTATTGTCAAATTTAGCGGCTAACATCTGAAATGGCTACGGGACTGGCTTGGGCTCTGGGTGCGAGGAGAACCCACTCTTCTTGCACAAAACCTCTGTATATTGAATTACCTGAGAGGCTCGTTGAGCTTTGTGTGTTGATTAAACTGTGTAATAAAAACCTCCGACTTCTGTGTTGACTCGTCGTCAGGCTCGTTTGAAAAGGCTGCTGCAGCGCTCAGCGTTTTGTCACATTCATGGTGAAGTTCTTTGGAAATTTTTCTTTTTTTTCCTTGAGTCGTCTTTTAAGAAACAACTGAGCGGAAACTCAAATGACAGTTTTTTGTTTGCTTTTTTCAAGGGAATACACAAAGCCGAGACACTCTGGTTTTAAGTTTTTTTGTCTTTAAGATGGAATGTTTTCGTGGATGTAAATGGACACCAGAAGTAGCAATTAACTTAATTTATTTATGGTTTAAATACAATCATAAAAGATTGGATGGGTTTTTCTGTTTTTGTTTTTACTATTCTTTTTAAGTAATGTCTGGATTTTCATCCATACCCTTTTCTGACATTCAAAAACCAGAAATCTGAATTTCAGAAGCAAACTTAATTTTAATGTATTTTGATATGTATGGATGAGCTTTTAGTCTCTTTGTGCAAAATCACACTTGTTTTAGTCCATTCCAACCTTTATTTTCTGATTTACTGGAGGAACACAAGGAAAAATAAATGTATTAATTAATTTTACATTATTTGTAAATCAATTATACTATAAAAAATACATGTTCTTGTTTAAGAAATCTATTTACTCTAGTTTGCTCCAGCTTCTATCTGAACTGCTATATTGAGTCAAACTTGTAAAACAGCTTTTTGCTTCCTAGAATTATAAACATTCATTTGCTTATTTTAGTTCTGTTTTATTCATTTATCTTTACAAATAAAACGAATCTAGGTTGATATTTTGCACTTAAATATTCTATTTATAAAACTTCTACCTTTCTTATTTATGCAGTTTTAAATTCCAGAAACGGACATTTAAGTGTGGCTTATTTTACAAGAAAGTCATTTTGTCGCCCTCTGGTGGAACCTTTGAGTTACTTCAATTCGAAATGCATCATTGATCAAAAAGGGAAATTAAATGCAAGTCATTCAAAGAGTTGTAGCATCTGATGACTGCGGGCCGAAGGGATTTCCTGTTGCGGTCTGTACTACAGTGGTTCTCAAAAAGCCTCCGACTGACGACACTTGCCGTAAAGTAACTTCATAAAGAGGATTCTGACGGTTGTTTGTAATTCTATTGATTTTTTACGAAGATTCTGCCTTCACGGCTTTACGAGCAGCACTAGCCTTCATTACTTGGTTAATGATCATAAACGTTTATTAAAACATGCTGCATGTATGTAGGTTGCTATACTAAGCACAAACGATTTTTAATTAAATAGCTTCCTTTTGGTCTGGGAAGAGACACCGACGCATTTAAAATGAGAGCTTGCTAAAATATCTAGCGGGACGCCTTTTATTCCCCGTGTTTTACTTCAGCTTCGTTTAATAGAGAATGATTAAGAAAAACTTCCGTCAACTGTACTATGTTGTTTAACTTCCGTCTAAAATAGAAGCCGGATGTACTTTGCCCATAGACATCTTGTTTTCCATGAGCTTGCTCCAGATTGGTCTATCGGATGTGACGTAGCAGTAAAGGGGACGGACAGAGTTTCCGTGAAGCTAACCGGTTGACCTTGCTGCTTACGGTTGACCGAATACAAGCCACTGCGTAGAGAAAACGCGACAGGTCCAAGTTTACGTGATAGCTGGTTAATACCTCTGTGTCCGATGGCAGCGGTCCACAGCTCCGGTTTCAGGTTAACCAAAGGTATGTATTAAAGCTAGCTAATAGCATGCTAGCTTTACATGAGTTATTTAATTAGCGCTGAATGCAAGGCGGCGCGTGTCTTTCTGCCACCTATATCACTATTAGGCAGCTTTACTACCGACTGCGCAGCAGTTACTCAGCCTAAGAGACCTACTAAGCTGTTTTAACCTGTGTGAAATGTAAGAAAGTGGGACATATTTCCTCTGTTTCGCCTCTTGCGTCGCATGGTAACCCGGGTGACATTTATCTAACCTACTGCTCGGCCATCTGAGCTCCAGTTTGCATCTTTAATTAGTTAAACAGGTAATCTAGGCCCAGCAGCCACGATCCTGCAGACGGGCAACTTTTCAACAAAAAAAAAAAAAAACCCAAGACCTCCGTTTCTCTTGTCTTGCTGCCTCTGTATCATGTGACCGGCTAGATCAGGATAAATCTTGTATAACAGGCAGTTTCACATTGTTATTGTCAGTCGTGTTCAGAATGTGTTCAGGCTTTTATCTTGACATTCTGGAGAAAGTTTGTAGTATTTTCCATATCCAGCATCTGTCTGAGTGTCGATCTATGTATGGTGAAGGAAGACAGATTACTGTAAACATCTGCATATCAAGACTACAATTTATAAATGTCCATGAAGAAGAATAAGGGCCCCTGGGCTGGAGCCAGTTTTAGTGCCGTGTCCTAAAGAGAAAAAGATGTTTAATGAGTCACAGTATGTTGATAGGTAGATCTACATGTTAGAAGGTATGAATTGATGGATGGATGATTTAAAACATCTAGCAGATGACTGCATGTTGGTCCCAAAACGATGCGCTGTATGTATGTATATAATTTAAGTTTAGCTAAAATTAATAAAAATCCAGCAGTACTTTAAAAAACGTGTGAGAAATTAACCCAAGAGTCCAATAACATGCACAGTACAGGGAAAACCCCCCCATTAAAATAGAACATTTTGGGGGGCCGCCCCCAAAACGCGTAACCCTGGGTTACTGCCCTTGTAAACCTTTTCTAATATGTTCTCCATTTATTTTTCTATCTAATCCCCTTTCTCAACCAAACCTGTAAGAATCAACAACCAATAAGATGATCCCTTCTTTTTTTCCCTTCTTTTTGTGTGTGTTTAACGTTTTCCTCTCTCCAGAACATTTCTTGCTTGCCGTGCCAGTGGCCGTCATCTCGGCAGGTGCGGGTTTCCTGGTCAGCCGTTACCTGAGCAACCGCTGCTGCAAGAAGCATCCTGTGAACGCTTGCTTCAGCAAAGACAGCCCCAAAGTGGTGCACAGCTTCGACATGGAGGACATTGCGACCAAGGCCGTCTACTGCCGCTGCTGGAGGTCTAAAAAGGTTAGACACTCACCGAAAAACTGCAGTATGGGATTTAAGATCCAACACGGAGGAATTTTCTACTGTAGGTCTGAACACTTTTTGTTGTTGTTTAGGAAAGAAAAGCTAACTTGATTTCATTGTAAATATTATTTGTGGGTGAGTTTTCACATGGAGTTTTGTAAAGTGATTATCTTTAAGGGGTTTAACAATAGCCAAAGTATTATTTCTAGACTTAATGTTGTGAGTGGTCTGTGATTAATTGTAACATCATGTGCGTCAGAATGCAGGATCAGTGTATAGTTTTAGTTTAGTTAGAATTGCCTGAATTCTTTCTATTTACTAAATGCCAAATAGAAATTTAAAAAACTTGGCAAGAAAACATATCTAATTTTTAGATATATTTTATAACTTTCTCGGACAAGTCAGATGTATAAACATAACATTAGTTTACTTTGTTCCTGCTGTAGAAATTACCATCACAATATGCTACTAATAACAGTTATATCATAAAATAATGAATCAAAACTGTTTTCTTAAGTTAAAAGTTGAGAATGTTTGATAGGCTTCCTTAAAAAAGTGATTCAAATTTTATTACAGATGCACCGATCCACTTTTTCCACTTCCGATGCCGATATGGATAGTTGAGGGTTAGGAAAAACAACGCTGAATTAACCTAAAACTTTTTTTTTAGATATAAATGTGCTGAATTACAAATTAATGTGCCAACTCTGCACTAGTACAGAACATTAAAACACACCAACTGCTTCACAAGATTGATCAAACATGTAAAAACAACTTCAGTCTGTTCAGTCAGTGACATTAGGAGAATAAATAAATAAACTGACAAAAACAACAGGTTGACTCTTTTGGTTGACATGTAAAAAGTAATTTTCAATAAACCTTAAGATTTAAGGATTATAAATGTAAAGTAAAATAAATAATAAAGCATAGAAATATACTGAATAGATTTGCCCTTATTGGGTAAATTATGACCAATATTCGATTTTAGATTTTTTTTCTAAATAGGAACCGATACAGATATTAATATTGAATTGGCACATCTTATAAAAGCTCAATAAGTGTTCTAAGGCATTCAGACGTCTCAGAGTGAAATAGCTTCTTTCAAAGTAGCTACTTCTTCTCTACTGGGAATAGTTGAGATCAATAACAACATCCACACCAAAGATAGTTGTCCTCAGCAGGACAGGTGTGATGGGTCCACTGACCTGCCGTGTGTTTGTATCGTACCGACCCGACAATGAACATGTGTGTATCTAAAGTGTGACGGTATTTCCATGTGTCCTGCAGTTCCCGTACTGCGACGGCGCCCACACCAAGCACAACGAGGAAACCGGAGATAACGTGGGGCCGCTCATCATCAAACGGAGAGACGCGTAGCGCGCCGCTGGAGACGAGCCCGCCCTGTCCGCCGACCCGCCCGATCCTTCGTCAGTACCGCTGTGTTCTCTCTACGGACGAATCCAGAACAAGCCAGAACACACCGCAGATTTTCTTTTGTGTGTTTTTTTTTTTTTTTTTTTCATAATTTCCAAAATTGCCATCAACATGTTTGAAACGGGGTGCAGGTCAAGGGACTGTTGCGGTCATTGCGGTCAGCGTTGGGGCTTCGGTTCCCGGTGTTGTCGGCCATGAACGGAGCAGGCGGTCGAAACATGAAATCGTTACCGCGCTTCTTCATCGGTCCAACGTTTATATCGAACCCAGCACTGGCCTTATTATATCTTTTGCTTGCTGAACATGGCAACCCACATGAATGTGACATGAAATACTCAAGTTTGTTTAGCCGCTTCATAGCAACATTTGTCTTAAACGGGGAAGAAAAATGTTTAATGTTGAAACACTACCTGCTGTTTGTGTGCAGCTTCCCGATCAAACTGCGTCTGAAGGTTAAAACCTTTTAACGGATCCGTCTCGCTTCTTCATCAGATTGATTTCTTCTCTTTTTTTTGTGTGCTGGCTGCAGCGTGGTTGAGTCAGTGTGCTGTTTTATTGTTAATAAAACATGTTGAGTGATCTAATTTGTTGGCATAACTTCTTTTTCAGTTTGTTTGGTTGTTTTTTTTGTAGTTTTGGGACCAAACTCCACCTCAGTTTTAACCAGGAGCTCCTTGTTTATGGATTAACATTGTGTGGGCATAATAAGTCAACAGCTTAATGTGGCGACTGCAGTGTGTGTGTGTGTGTGTGTGTGTGTGTGTGTGTGTGTGTGTGTGTGTGTGTGTGTGTGTGTGTGTGTGTGTGTG
>CAEGAF010024612.1:0-16790 GCA_903067075.1 Micropoecilia bifurca
ACCTTCTTCCAGGTTCCTTTTGTTCTGGCTTCAATCAGCCTCACCTGGGCGCACCGATTACAGGACGCAATCAGTGGCTCCGCCTCCTTAAACTGCCGCTATCAGGCCAGTGTGTTTGGGTTGAGAGAGTGGAAAACAAAACACAAAACAGTCCAAACATGCAGAGCACAACAAAATGAAATTAAAGAAAATAATATTTTCCACTGTGCAACACATGTTTGGATTAAAATTATTTAATTTTAATGTAAAGGAAATAAACAATATATATAAAAAAATCTAAGAAAGAAGTGCCAACAATTTATTCAGAAGTTAATATTAATATTAATATAATTATTCTTTTAAAAGACAAAGAAAATCTCACATCCAAAATTCAGAATAACCAGAAAATCTAACAATAAGTCTAATATATGTCCAGGAGTCTAAATAAATGTTTTTTTCTTCTGTCCATTCAACAGCAAAGCAGCAGAAACTTGAAGATGCAGATTTATGGCCAAACTGAAGGCCAAAGATTATTGACGACACAAAAAAAAGTGCCTAATTTACGGTAAAATACCAGCAGCTGTATTTGCCAGAATTTTGTATAAATATGGATTTTACTGTATAAATATGTAAATATGGTCAAATATGTAAAATTCTGGTAATCACAGTGGCCAATATTTTAACATAAATTAGAGACGGTATTTTTTTTTTACAGTGTAGTGTTATTGTTGAATTTAATACTTTATTCTATGTGTAATGGATCTGTATAACAGAGTTTCTGAAATAAGTGACCAAAAATATTGAACTTTTTCATGATATCCAAATTAATTTTCATGTATTTCTAATTTAGCATAAAACTCAAATACCTCAAAATCACTATTAGTGTGTTTTTATTTAGATTGCCTCTCTGGTTTCTCTAAATCATTCTGTGATTTTCAGTGAAGTTAAAGCAAAAAAAAAAATTGTTTCAACACTTTAATTAGAATGAAATAAAGACCAAATCTCTGTAAGTGTGTAGAGATTGATTTAAATAGGAGCATCCTTTCTTTTTCCTCAGGGTGTGTCTGATGCCTTTGTTACCATCTACAGAAGAGACGGCCTGACTGGGCTGTGGAGGGGGGTCAACGGGGCAGTTCCCCGGGTCACGGTGGGGTCAGCAGCTCAGCTGGCGACCTTCACCTCCGCCAAGGACTGGGTGTCACATTCTCAGGTACATAAAGTCAATTACCTGACATGTAGCATATTCATTAGGGTTGAAACAATTTAGCGAATTAATCAAAATTAATCAACTAAATTTGTATTTGATTAGTCATTAACTGGCATATACAGGCTGAAAAAAGGCCAAATCATATTCTAAAAAATATTTACATACACTTTGCATTTAAGAAACAAATGAACTGATTGATTGGATTGATCAATATCGATAACTAAAGCAGCCGTCAGTTGCAGTCCTGTCACCAGTTCCTCCTCTCGTTGCAGTGGTTTCGTGCCAACGCCTGGCTAACGGCGCTGATCGCTGCCTCCATCAGCGGCGTTGCCGTGGCGATCACCATGACTCCCTTCGACGTGATCAGCACGCGCCTCTACAACCAGCCAGTCGACGAGTTTCGCAAAGTGAGTTTTGGACGATCTCTCCCGAGATGTTTGTGTGTTTTTAGGGTGAAAGGTCAAAGGGGAACTCACCGGGTCGTGATCTGCTCCGCAGGGCCGCCTGTACCTCGGGTTCACCGACTGCCTGCTCAAAGTGTGCCAAGCCGAGGGCCTCCTGGGGCTGTACAAAGGCATGGGCCCCGTGTTCCTGCGGCTGGCCCCCCACACCATGCTCAGCCTGCTGTTCTGGGACCTGATGAGGCAACAAGCCGTCAAAGACAAATAGAGAGAAACTCTGAGCTGGAGCCTCTGGGACGTGAGAGAGACTCTGAATTTCACCCAAACCTGACATTTCTGCCACTTTCTGACTGTTTTTAACCAATGAAGGCTGAATTCATTCATGAAGGGTCGATGGCTCAGCGGCTGCTAGGAGAGAAGCTCAGGATATTTGCACAAATGCTGATGATCAAACAGAGCTGGTGGCATAATGCCCATCATTATTTGTTCCTTTAAGTTGTCAAACTAGCACCTTTTATCATTAGCTGCACATCTGATGTGGAAGACGATCAAACTCTATACAACACTTAATCAAGAGTTGAATGATGAGTATAAAGCCATCGATCATGTTTTACAAAGAATGGCTGCTTTGCTCACAGAGAAGGTTGAGTGGAAGGAAAAAGTCTGGCTAAAATATAAACTGTTTTTCATCACATGCACTCCTGTATTTTTCAGATTTTTATGCGTTTTCCTCTTGCCTTATTGATTATTGTTTGTTTATTTCTGAAAGAAAAAAGATACTGCAAAGCAGAGAATCTAATTACATTCGAGGATTTTTTTTATTCAAGCTTTTTAACTCCAGGACCTTTAACTGTTGTAAGTAATCACAATAAACATACTTTTTTGTAAATGTTACCAAAAATGATCTTGAGTTTTGTCTTTTGAATACACCTGGAAACAAAAAAAGTTTCATTATTATTGTTCCCTTCAGATGTAATTAGTCTCTTTCTGGCTCTTTACTGTTCACATTTTGATTGCCAATCTTGATAATTAAAGTCTGCTAACACTGACTGCGCTGTCCAACGTGAGCTAAAAGGAGGCAAAAATAAACAACTAGAATAGATTAGAAATAATCGTTAACGTTCAGGTGCAACAAGAGCAAAGTGTCAGGCAATCAAAACACAAAAGATGAAAATATAGAATCAAAATTAACAATAACATAATAATAAAACAACTGTGAAGTTAATGTAAATGACATTCTAATAAGGATAGGTAGGATCATTAAAAAAATTACAAAATCTACATAATGATCTGTGTATAAAAATTTAAAAGTTTTAGAAGAAGTGAAAATAACTGAACATCAAAGATGTGGTAATTTCAGTCTTTATGTTCAAGACTTGTGATTATTATGGCTGAATAAACTGATTTAAATTCAGATGATTAAATATATTTTGGTCTAAATTATATATCCCTTTTCTCCTGCTTTCAGTTTTGTAATTTACCCCTAAGAATTAAAATATAGTTATTGTGGTTGTGGCGAGATGCTTTGTTTTAGTTAAATAGATATGCATACTTTAAACTTAGATAGGAAATGGTGAGAATGCTCTAAAAACTTCAGAAAATTCAGGGTAATATCAACAATGCTTCTGACGAGAGATTATTTTTGGAATAAATTTTGAATTATGAAATTAGTTTTTACCTGCTAGACATAATAAAAAAGCAGAGAATAATAATTATCCACAGAAAAATGTCCCTTAAGTGTAAATACATGAGAAGTTGCTGCTAAAAATAAATCAGGAAACTGATTGAAGGAAACCTTACCTGACAGCGTTAAAAGATTTTTATTAGACATAATAATTATAGATTTGAATTTAGATGTCTTAAATATTAGAGACTTTGTACAAATACACAAAATCAGTTAAAAAATACCTTAATAAAATAATAAAATCAGACATAAAACTCAGACCCATTGTTCAGTCACATCTTGTGAAGAGCGTTTATTTACTTAAAACAATCTTATCTTTTCAGGGGACTTTCAACCTATTCCATTGAAATTTTTTAGAGCGACAACAGGAGTCAGATTGTTTGACCTTTGACCAGCCAGAAGTTCGGCTCCTCAGCAGGAGAAACTCAATCAGAGAAACATTTCGGTGCAGAGCGTTCAGACGGCATGAATGGAAAATCCTGAGTTTTAGAGTAATCAGGAGAAACATGAACATCTTTTCACCGTTCCTTTGGATCCTGGACATTTTTCAATTGACCCCTTTCGATTCAAATCCAGTTGATTGTTTTTTTAAAGGTGAGGCTTTGACAATTTCATTTTAACATGTTTTACTCTGATGTGTTTTTCCTGTTTTTCATGCGATGTTTGCACTGTAGGACTTGTAGGAGCCTGTGGAGTTTCAGTCCTCTGTAATCTGATGAGAGTTTACAATTTCATTGAAGCATGCAGGTGAGTTTATTGAAGAAACGAGGAAAACATTTAAAGTTTCGTTCAGTTATTTTGCATGTCCTGTGTGCTCAGTGATCCCGACACCCAAAGCGGAGACAGAGGGACGTCGTCTTCCTTCAGAAATCCTCTGAGGAGGACATGGAGAGCGGCGGTCCAGTTCTGGTTTCTGACCGGCGTCCTCTCTCTGGTGGGCTGCAGGGTTTCCTCTCTGATCGTGCTGGAGTTTTCCCTCAGGGCCGTTTCTGCATTGACCTCCACCAGACAGGTGAGTTCACAAAAAGCACAAACTAGAAAACTGATACAATTCAGACAACATGGAGTGAGGAGCTAAGAGGGAAAATTACCTCTTAAAAGTTTAACTTCACTTTCACCAAAGCTCAGACTCAACCCAGTAGATTACTACCGTATGAATATACTAGGGAATAGACATTATACCTGTAAAACTAAATAAATTTAATCCTAATAATCTACATTTGGGTACAAAGTGCACAAAGGGAAAAGAAACATTATTACACTGATTATGGAAATGCAATGGAATCATGGCTTTTTGAGAGGAACCTAGAAAAAAAACAGCAAAAATTATTCTAAAAAGCATTTTAATTTATCATCCTCTATTTGGTGACTACATCTCAGGAGTCATAAATATAGACTGTTTAGATAAATCTATTGAACTGTTTTAGAAAAGAGGAGATTAGACATTTCCCCCTGGAATGTTGGTAGCATAACAAACACAGATAAATTTGACGAGGTTTGGATTTAATTTAATTTATTGAAATCTTGAGGAAAATTAAACACAAGATTTGTGTGACCCTGATGAATAAGATTAAATAAAATTGTTTCTGAGAGACATTGAGAATAACTAGACAAAAAATGAACATAATGAACAAGAATCACTAGAAAACCCAAAGAAAAGCAGAAACATGTCTGATCTAATCAAAGGAAGGAACTAAGGACCACAGAAATGAACAAAACCTGTTATAACCCCACATTATAACAGGACCTGGCAAGAAGACAAAACATCAGGATTTACATTTAATCAGAAAAGTTTTTAAAGCACCAAAAAATAACAAATGAGTGCTTCCCATTAAAGATTCAAATAAAGGCAATATTTTTATCAATAAAAGCATTTTCCATGCTTTTTTTCGGTTTGCCTCACATCCGGACTCGGTTCCGGTCATGTTTCTGTCTGAATCCAGGACGGCGGGTCCAGAGGTCCGGAGCTGCTGCTGATCCAGAGCCAGTTCTCTCTGGGCTGCGGCCTCACCTGCACGCTGGCCTTCATCCACCAGGGGGCGCTGCACAGCTCCTTCGGCCTGCTGCTGGCCGCTGCGCTCAGCTGGGCATTTGCGAGCTACAGCGGCGGCCTGTGGCGCCATGTGTCCAGGCTGTTCCCGCTGCACAGGACCGATGGTTACTGCGGGAAGTGCATCAACCTCCTGACCTCCGGACACACCATGCTGGCCTCGCTGCAGAGAGTCGTCATCTTGGCCTTCGCCACAGCAGCGGTGGCTTCCGCCGCCACGGTTTACGAGCACTTCTTATCCCAGGACGGTGCGATGAAGTTCTGGACTCTACTCACTCTCTGCTACACCATGTTGGTGTCCTATATCCAAGGTGAAGATGCTCGGAGCAGCTGATAAAAGCCAGGATTATTAAAAAAAAAAAAAAAAAAAAGTCGTTGTCTGCGATCTGCAGCCACATGCGGCTCCTCACATTGTCTCTCAATGACGTTAGTTAAAATAGTGTAGAACTGAGTAGTGCTTTTAAATATAAGGATAACTAAAAAGGGTAGGTTGTGCCATTATTTAAAGTGTTTTCATCCAAAATCTGCGTAAAATTTCCACAGCAGAATAATACAGATAATCGAAATTTTCCATTCAAGGAAATGAATGGAGGATCATGTTTTCTTCCTTCTAAAAGTTAGTATTTGGAATAACATTTTGGTTAAATACAAAATGAACATTTGGTAAATTTTGATAGATGTTTTTAAACGTTCATGTAGGGTTTTCTGCTTTAAATTAGTTGGATTTGATAGGAGTGAAAGCCAATAAGTCTGTCGTTTGTCCCTGTTCGCACAGTGAAAGAAAAGCTTAAAAAAATAGCAATTAAAAACAAAAAATAACCAAACTGACAGACTCTGAAACTATAAAAATGCAAAAAGTGAAAAAAGCTTAGAAAAGTTGCAATTATTAAAATGAAAAAACAACCTATGCAAATTCAAAAAGTAAGATAAAAACAGAGCTATTTCAAAGCACTGAAAACATAATGTCAAGGTAGCACAGGATAATACATTTAAATTGATGAACATTGGTGGAGAAAAAAACTAAACATACAATTATTTAAGAAGTATTCAAATAGCATTCACTGAAAGTCTAACAGAACTGGAAGTTTTAGTCAAAAAAAAGTATGAAAGATATTTTTATTATAGTCAAAACGTTTTAGATGAAAAGCCTGTGGAAATGGAGAAAGTTCAACAATAAAAATACCCCCTTAATTTTTAAAGAAATGGGCATAAGCACAGCACAGCTTATGAAAATGGTTTGCTAACACTAGCCAATAGCTAAATATTCTTTAGCTATTGGCTTATCCACCAGCTAAAACTGGTGGATAAGTTATGAAAATGTAAGAAAAAATTTTAAATGTGGAGATTGTTTGGGCTGGTAAAGCTAACAAATTGACCAACAATTAGCTTACAAAACACAAAAATAGAAACCAAACTACAGTTAAAGAAGTGTGATTTGTTTCATACTGTTTTATGACACGAATGCTGAGCTTTTTAGCTAAATAAAAAAATGGTGAATATAAAACCATTAGGATGTTAACTGAAGCTGTTAGCTGACAGTACAGTTTTACTTCTTTAAAGTTGGGTTATTTTTTTAACTTATGGTAAAAAATATATATATATGGAAAACATCCGGTTGAAGATTAGTTGATGGCCTTGAGTCTTTGTTTTAAACATTTACAGAAAACATCTGATTAGAAAAAGCTATGTAGGAAGTCAATATTCACAAGGTAACTAATAATAGCAAAAATAACACATTGAACCACTTTTCAATCAATAAATCAATCAAGTTTATTTGTATGGCAAAGCGGTTCAAGGTGCTTTCCATAATAAAAATACAAAATTACAAAGTCATGAAGAAAACACATTGCAGCACATTGCAGCAACTGAACAAACATTACACTTTGATTAAAAAGCCATATATACATCAAATACGTTGGTCAGTTTTTAATTAATTAAACCTGTGTTTTAAGTCTTGATTTAAAGGAACTTAGTGTTTCAGCTGTTTTGCAGTTTTCTGGACGTTTGTTCCGGATGTGTGTTGCCTAGAAGCTGAACGGGTTTTTCTTTCAACGTACAGAGGAACAACATCGGCTGAGCATCACAGAGGCCCTGCTGCGCACCGTGGGGCTGCGACTGGGAGGCCTGCTGGTTCTCATGCTGGCAGTGGGAAACTGGACCGACGTTCTCCACATCCTCGTCGCTTTTCTGGGAGAAGGAGTCTGTCTGCTGCCTTCTGAAGATCTGCTGCAAGCTGCGTTAAAGGTCCTTTTTGTCTTGTATTGCTAAACGGCTCCATTATGAGGAACTTAACAATGACTGATCAAACTTGTTTGTTTTTAGGAAGAACGAGAACGCAACCAGGACAAACAGAGGACCCGCCTCAGATCAAGGATGAGAATACAGTAGAAGATGGTTAGCAAACCACCATCGTGAGTCAGAGGAACGGCCTGAATGCTTCCAGAAAGGCTCTGAATTTAGCTTTGAATTGGTGAGAGGTATTTGAAATAAAGTTTGGACAAGAAGGAGATAGTTAAAATATGTAGTTGGTGGCCAAAAGGAAACATTCCTGTTTTCTTTCAAGCTGAAAGAAAGATTGAAAATCTCTTATTTGTTATGTTTCAGTCAAACTTCTTATGGAGATGCAAAAACTTACAAAATACTAAAAATGTTCTGGATACATGAACCATTGAAGCTCAACCTGTATTAACACCTTACAGAAAAATATCAATGTTTCAAGGATTCCCAGGTTTATTTTAGTAGAAGTCGTGACTTTTTTACACAATTCACCTTAGAATATTTCTGCAGAAAAAGGAAATTTTTAAGTGTAGCGTCAGCTCTACTTCCATGGTTCTCTGATTGCTCCCACATGTTATTAGCTGTTTCTCCACTACATGAGCTCACAGGAAAAGCTTTTAATCTTATTTCTTAACCCAGAGTCTTGCAGGTCCAGATGCTCTCATGAGAAACTTTCTCATAAAATAACAATTTCAAAGGTTTTTCAACAGTAAAATAACATGGGACAAAGGACGGTTCTGTCTTTCCAGGAGCAGCGGATATTACTGAAGCTCTGAATTATGCTACTGTACATTCAGTCAGTCAGTCAGTTAATCTGTCATCATCGATTTGAGGCGAATTCCTCACCCGGGAACAATCACTATCATACGTACAGACAGATGTGGGATTCCTTTTATAGCTATTATTCATTTTCACTCAGAGATCAGAATCATTAAGAAAATCACAATGAGCAACTAATGCAGTCTAAGGCTGCAGGTCATGATTTTCATAGCAATCAGTTAAAACTTCACATTACTTCAAATAATTTTTGTATAAAACTATGAATACATGAGGAGAACCAGGTGAAGTTAAAGCTAGGTCACTTTGGGTAGAAAATATTTACAGACAAGTATATTTTTTACTTAAATGCAAATCTGTAAGTTTTGTACCGTTTTTGGTTTACTGCTCTGAGAATGTTCTTTCAGAAATGTTTTTTTAAAGTCTGTATACTCCAGTTAATGATTAATCAACGATTAAATTATTTGTCAATAATAAATTTAGCAAAGTCTGTCTGATTAAACAACTGTATGTTTCTTCTGAAGATAAATAAGTGTAAGTAGCAATGAGGAGAAAATATAAAGACTGATAATAATAAAGTGCGGCACCATTTTCACTGGGTAGTGGCAACTTCATGCTGCGTGGATCTTTCAGCAGGAACAGGCTGCAGAAGACTGGAGCAGAGGTTCACCCTTTACCAGGTCGGTGACCCTAACCACGTATCCATAGCTACCACAGAAGAAAAAAACATGGCCTAGTCAAAGTCCACACCAAAATCCAACTGAGAATTTAGGGGCACAACTTTAAAATTGATCAACCAGTCTGAAATTTCAGTTATACTTCTGTTTGATAAGTTTTGTACTGATCGCAATAGTTTTAAATAAATAAATAAACTGAACAGACTTTAGAAAATGTTCTTTCAAGAAAAGAAACCGTTTAAAGAGTCGCAGACGAGCAACAGATTTGGTTAGAGGGAAATGATTCCCCAGTATCAGTGGATTTGTGGAAGGACTCCGCAAATCTTTTGTAATTTTTTTAGGATTTTAGAAATAGAAATATCCTTTATTTCTGTGCAACAGCAGCAAAGTGATAGAAAGTAATGCAAAGATAGAAAATAAAATATGGAATAAAAACAGAATAAATACTGTGTAGTTATGAAAAACGGTGTGCAACGGAGTTGGTTGATTAAAAAATGTGCATGTCTGTCAGACTGTTTACAATTAGTGAGAATAATTTCATAATTACATAATTTTGCTTCCAACAAATAAGGTCCTAAATCCTCTTTTACTGCTTCCTGTGAATCTTGTGTTGTTTTTCTCCCTTTTGTTCATCTGCGTCTTTCCTGGGCGTTGAGGGAACAAAAAGCGGTGAAAAGCTGCTCTGCGCTGGCGGCAGGTCAGAAATGAAAAGTCAGGGCGCAGAAGGAGGTTCACGGGGTTTAATGAGGATTTGGGCTGTAAGGGGGCGGAGCCTGCGGGCCCTAGGATTGTATCATCCGTGGGCATGCTCCCTCCTGCAGCCGTGACATCACCGCAGCATTCCTTTCCACAGAGCTGGAACAACAGAGACCCCCATCACTCTCCTCATCGCCATCTCCTGTTAACCCTCTCTGCACGCCCCCAAATCTGCTCGACTTCCAACATCCCTTTTTTAGCTTTGAGGGAGCGGAGTGGACGTCACAGACCTCTGAAAGCAGCCATAATATTTGCTGATCAGCAGCCCTGATATGACGGATCCAGTCCGGCGTTTTGGTTGCTCCACACATCTTTGCATCTACTCATATGCCACAAAGCGCCGAGATCCTGATAGCCAGGAAAAGTTAAAGTCCACTGCTTCAAATGGTGTGTCCCAAATTGGAGCTCTGCAGGGGCCAAAGGCTGCTAATGCCAAGATACTGATAGGGAGTCAAGACCAAAAGTGATATAATGTGGGGGAAGGGAAGAAGGAAAGAGGGGGAAGAAGAAAAAAAGGAGGCAGACCCAATGAGGGAGGTAGTGAAAATAAGGTTAAGAGGACAATAAGGCAGAGCTGTAGAGGAGAAACGAAACAGAGGTGCAGAGCTGCTCAGGTACGGCCCAATCCGGATAGATAACAAAATGGGAGTTGGCTGAGTGTGTCTGCTTGTCCACGTCAGGCTGAACAACCCTTTATGACACTGTAAAAACAGTGCTGTTGGTACAACTGCACGTTGTACAACGCTGAGCGAGCGTACATGCATCTGAGTGAGTGTATGACTGTTCCAGTGTTTGCCAAGATTTCATAGTGGATGAATGTGTCATGATTTTTTTCTTCTCTCTCTCTCTCTTCTTTTTTTTTACTGCACTTTGCCAGAGATTAGCTGTTCACTTTTTATGGTCAGGAGGGAGGCTGGATTGTCATTCAGCCAGAGAAAGGAGGAGGGGTCGGCAGACGGCAGAGCTGGGGAGGGGAGGGAGATAGAGGAGGAAAAAGGAGTGGCTTTCTGCAGATAGGCGCCCCTCTCCACCGGAGTAAAGTCTTCTCTCACAGGCAGCTCATGGGAGTGGAAATAAAACAGAAACTCTGATATCCAGACCAAAGAAGAAGATAAAGACTTGACTTCACGCCTCCTTTTGTACCAGGTAAGCTGGAGCCAGATGATTTAGATTCCTTCCTCTGAACCATTCATTGTGTCTGATAAAAGCTGAAGGTGTGTGATTATTCCTCTCAGGAGGAAAGTGAACAGCCTCTTACTGCTGACTGAGGGCGTTAACGTCTCTCTCTCTCTCTCTCTTGGTAATGACCTCTGGTCTGTGCTGCAGTCAGGCTGTATGAGGGTTTCACTCAACCATGGCATCAGCAGCTCCCCAGAAAAGGATGGTGTCCTCCGTCTTCATCACGCTGTCGTCCCCCCACCGAGCCACCGTGACACAGCAGCAGCAGCAGCAGCAGCAGCAGCAGCAGCAGCAGCAGCAGCAGCAGCAGCAGCAGCAGCAGCAGCAGCCGGCCCTCCGCACCCACGGCGGCCCGGACAGGCAACACAGCGCTGCAGGTGATGACCTCTCCTCCCTCAGGCACAGAGCAGAGGAGACGTCGCCCGCTGACACCGGCAGAAACTGGACCGGTGCGGGGCCCCGGGCCAAAGCGTCCGGCCCTCAGAGTCAACTCCAACCTGCCCCAACAGGAGCCACCAAAGCTGAGGTGCAGGAGAAGAGCAGGAGCTCTTCAGGTATTCGTGACTGAGCTTGTTTTAAAGTGTTTCTTCCTCGTTTGGGGCCTTTGTTGTATCCCAGTGTTTCACACAGAAAGTTGCTTTGTAGCTGCAGAGATTTAGAATCCAAACCTCCTCTGGGGTTCTCCACAGAAAAGAGTTAAAGTTGGAGAACATGTCAGGCATTAATCAGAGCAGGGATGTCTAAGCTTTCAGTCAAAGTGTGCCAAAATCTTCAAAAGTACAAGAAAAACAACAAAACTGTAATCTACACTACAAAAACACAAATATTACAAAATATTTTTGGTCTAGTTTCAATCACAAATATTTTTGCACACTTGAATAAAGACAAAACCAACTTACAGGTAACTTTTCTGAAGAAATAGCAGTTTGTTTTAAGTATATAATTTATAAATATTGATGACTTATAACAAGACATTTTTACTTTGTCTTAAATTAATCAGTGAAGTTGTAGTTTTATCAAAATTAAGCAATTATTCACTTAAAACAAGCTAAAAAATGACTTTTTAGTTAGTTTTGTCTTATTTCAAGCGAACTAAGATATTTGTTAAATAAACGCAACCAAAAATATTTGGTAAGATTTAGTGTTCTGCAGTGAAGCAAATGAAGTACATTTATTTTCTTTTAGGAAAATGAAAGGGATGTTATTTATCACAGATCCATCACTTTATTTGACATTTGCTTTTCACATTCTTTTAAGCTCTGTTGAATAAATTTATTCTGTTATGAAACTAAATTTAGCCGAGATTTATAAATTAATTAAAATCTAATTTGGATGCAGCAAAGTCGGCTTTTCAGTAAAAGTCCCTGGATAGACGTGGTTCTACTTATTTTTGTTTATTTATGCAATTCTGAGTTTCAGGAAGTCTCAATGCTCAAAAATCAAAGTTCAAAATTTAAGACTTAAAATTGTAGTAGTATTATTTTGTTTCCACATAAAAAAACAAAATTATGCTCTAAAGACAGAGACATAAATAAAAGAACAGCATCCACAAAGACATGGCGAATATTTAAAATCTACAAATGTTCAAAAAATAGAGCAAATAGTTAAAAAAATATTTTTGGTAACACTTTATTTGAAGTGTCATGTTTATAACAACCTGTCATAAACATGAAGAGGCCTTCATGAATATTTATGAATGTTGTCATGAAGTGTCATTCAGTAAATAATGACATTTTTAATTCAAAGCTGTATTAAAAGTCCATCAAGAGTGTTATAATTTACCTAGTGACACTTCATTCATAAACATTCGTGAAGATCCTTCATGTTTATGACAGTGTCATGTCAATCCCTTTCAAATAAAACCATTTCACCCATAAAGTAAATCTGAATATGTTGATTTCACTCCCAGCAGAGCTTTTCCCTCCTCCTCCTCCTGACGTTCTACCTTCATCGTTCTCTGAAGATTCAGCTCTTCCTCCTCCTCCTCTGTCCCTGACGTCTCCCCTCCATCCACAGAGTCCCAACCAGCACCCAATTTCCAACAAAGAGGTATCACATCTTGTTAAAACCTTGATTTTCACATCACAATTCACTGTTTTAGTACCGTTGTTTCATTTAAGAATACATTAAACAATTCGCAAAGTCTGAGAAACTCATGTCTTGTAGAAACAGCAAACTGAGCAGAAAATGAAAAGTGAATTAAGTTCCTCAGTTCAAAACATTTTCTTCTGTTATTGTCTGGACTAAATAAAATGTAACAAAAGATGAGGAAAGGGGAAGCGATCGCAACAGAAGATCCATTGTTTTACTGGCCAGTGTGTTTTTCTTGAAAGTCTTCCTGCAATTTTCTTCATTGTCCAGATTTTTCCTGCACACTTTCAGATGCACGAGATTTACAGTGACGTCGTCTGCAGCTGTGGAGAATTTTACACAATTTATAGATTTAGAACAAGAATTTATAGTTTGTTGACATTCATGTATTGTCACCTTCCTAAAATAATGGCTTATGTATTTTTTTTTATTTTGCCAGAAGTAATTTGAAATAAATAAATAACCACTCTTTATCCAATGAAAATATTTGGAAATATCCAAAAGATATTTCAGACCAAAAAAAATCACTTTTGGCAAAAAATTACTTAGAACATTATTTGAGAATTTAGAGGAAAATCAAAAAACTGGGCTCTGTGTTGTTGAGTCTCTGTGTTGTTAATAAATTGTGTTTTTCAACTGTTTTCAGTCTCAGTTTCCTTTCGCGTTAATTACATTTTCAGGTAAAAGCATTTTCACCAACCAGAGGCTCGAAACACGATGAAGAAACTAACGGGATTCACAGAAACAGCCAGGACGTGACCACAGAGAGCAAAGGTGGCAAGATTTCTATTTACACTTTCAGTTTAACACGAATCATCATCGGATATTAACGTTTAACATTTGCAACTGTGCAGATTTGTGTGGCTTCTGTCGGAAACCCATGGCTCTTTCTGAACCGGCGATAGAAGCCCTGAACAGGATTTACCACGAGGGCTGCTTCCAGTGCAGATCCTGCCACGTTCCCCTGGCTGGGAAGCAGTACTACAACAAGGCGGGAATCCCTCTGTGTGAAGACTGCTATCAGGTGGGTCATCGCTCATTTACCTCTAAGAAAATACATCAAGGTTAATTAGGGGTGAGGGTGGAGGAATCCATTTCTACTCTGCAAAAAAACAAAATCTTAAGAAAAATCTTTGGTCTAGTTTCTGGGCAAATTTCTTTCTTCCAAGTAATTCTTCAGAGATTTTGGAGCCTGGTTCAAGTCAGTAATGTCTTATTTTAACGTGGGAAAAATGTCTTGTTACTAGTGAGATAATCTGCCAGTGGAAGTGTATATATTTTTAATCAATATTTTAAAAAAATCACAACATCAACAACAGGAGTCGATGGCTTTTCAATTCCAACACTTTTTCAAGCAAATGCTGTATTTTACACACTCTGAAATGAAATCTTTATTTCTGAAAAAGCTCTCAAGGTCTAAAAAAACCCTTGAAAGACATTTATTACATTTTGGAGAACTATAGATCCAGATTTAAAAAATTCAAAAGAAAATTTCTTCCCCTAAAAGAAACTATGAGGTTAATAAGCTAAAGAAAACCTTCGTATGCAACTATACATAGGATAAAACGTTCTGTTTAAGAACTTTACCTTGTTTTCTCCATCTATGCTATTTGCATTATTAACTAAGTTATCCGGTTATTAATAAATAATAATTAGTCAGTGCTGAATCTTTTCCTGTGTTTCAGGCCAGTTTGGAGCTGTGCTGGACGTGCGGGGAGATTATAACGGACCAGATAATCCGTGCAATAGAGCGAACGTACCATCCCTCCTGTTTCACCTGCACAACATGCAACCAGCAAATCGGAGCGCAAGCTTTTGCTCAGGGGGAGGTTGGTGAAGTTTACTGTCTGCAGGACTACTACAGGTAAAAAAGAAAACATTTATGTCAAGTATGTGTTGCAGACCCTGTAGCATTTTGTTTAAAATGCTTGTAAAAGTTTTTAAAGGTAGTGAAAGGTTTCAGTCTTTGAATGTTAAAAGCTGGTCTGCCAAGGTGTTCACATAATGTATTGAATCAGGAGGAGTGAAGACTTGAAACATGTTCAAAACTTTTCACCTTCAATCTGACCTTCAGCTTAATTATCATGAGGGAGAAAATTGAAGTTTTATTTTCTATTTCAAGCTCAGAAGGTCTGAAAAGAAACATATGCAAGTTCTGAAAAAGGATCAGAATCATGCATAACTTTGTAATGGATGTTTTAACTTACTACCATTTAATTATTTCAGTGTATAAAATGTGACGTTTTCTCTCATTTACACCACTTTTATGTTCTAATTTGAAACCAGGAAATATGCTCCGCTGTGTAGCGCCTGTGACCAGCTCATCATTCCTAAAGAAGATGGTACTGATAGCTACACCGTTGAGTGCCTGGGGCGCTCCTACCATGAGAACTGCTACAGATGTGAGGTGAGTATTTAGTCTGCAGACAGTCTCCTGAATGGACTTACTGACAAACATGTAAATACGCAGATGCACGTTATTCTGCAGCCGGCTTGTCTTTCTTCTCCTCTGCAGGACTGTGGCATCCAGCTCTCCCCTGAGCCAAACGAGCACGGTTGCTATCCTTTGGAAGGGAAGATGTTGTGCAAAGCCTGCCATGTCAGCCTGGTTTCCGGGCAGCAGTAACATCACTTGTGCTCGCTGCAAGCAAGAGAAAACTGAGTGTTCAGCCCAATGATTCACATGTGCCTTTGCAAGAAAGCATGCGTCACAGTGCTTTCTTTGATATCGCATTTAATTACTTTCCAATATGTCAGGCGTTCTGAGAAATACAAATCAGCGTTTCTTTTATACTTGATCATTTTGCACTTGAGATAAAAATGCGTTTATGCAACTGGCTTTGCAAAAACTATTTGTAACAAATTAGTAGAATCTGGATCATATTGCTTTTACTTAGCTTTGTACAAAAAAATCAAAAATATTTTAAGCATTTATAGAAAAACTAAAGTAACATAATATATAGCCTGTTAAATCAGGTTCTAAGATACATACACTAATTGGAAATGTTGCACACTCAGTATATAAGTGTATCAGTGACGTGCGGTCAGGGTAGGCAGGTGAGGCTGCATTGTGGTTCAAACACCTTGATGTCATTCAAAAAAGATGACATGAACTTGTCGGTTCCCCTGGTATTTTGTGAAAATCCGGCAGAAATGTTAACCTAATCGACTTAGTAATACTCTGCAGAGAGTCAGTCGCAATGAAAAATGCCATGTTTTACACGTAGAAGCTAAGTACCGCGAGGCTTTGCTTGTGAGACATGTAGTCACGTGGGACTTTCCAGCGCCGTTTCTTGGTAGCTTGTTAAGGTCCATGGGAGCAAGTTTGTCCGCCGGCAATAATATTTCTAAAAAATATTTAATATATGGACTGATTTTCCATAATTTAGCCTACGTATATAATGTACAGTGTTTTTTTGTCACTAACTGTGTGTGTATCGTGTTTTGTGTGCGGAGGAGCGATCAGAAACGGCACTGCCTGCCTCACACTCGAGGTGAGGCAGGCAGTTCTTTTGCCTCACCGCTGGGGGCGCTCATGATCCCAGATATTGTAACTGCACAACTGCAGAGTAAGACACAGTGAGCTAGCCATGCAGCTAGCCATGGAGCTAGCCACACAGTAAATAAGTAAAGTGCAGCGATATATTTGTTTTCTTCTCTCTTCCGACGTCAACATGAAAGACTACATTTCTACACTTAAACAGTTTTCTAA
>CAEGAF010024614.1:0-47658 GCA_903067075.1 Micropoecilia bifurca
AAAGTACAGATACACGAAAATTGTACTTAAGTACAGTAACGAAGTACTTGTACTTCGTTACTTCCCACCACTGCTCAACAGTCCTTCTCTTTGTCCACTCATCATGAAATTGGCCTTTGTTTTTCCTCCATTGTGGCCTTATTTTAAAATGTAAACCAAATTAGCATGTATCAGGTAAAATACCTAAACGTGAAAAGAGTGTATAGGTAGCAGATGTGTGTGCCATTCTGAATCGACTGAGTGGAGAGTTACGAGGCTTCAGTGAAGCTCTGGGCGTCCGTAGCTGCTGCCGGCTGGCCTGACAGTGATGCTGTCCAGAGGCTGCTGGGCCGGCGTCTGCTCTGACATTTATGGTCCTATACCTCTTCATTAACACCACCTAACCACGGAGGCCAGGCAGCCGGCCCTCCTCCTGTCCTCTCAGTCCAACTGCAGGACAAATGAGTCGTTGTGTGTAAACGTGCTAACAAAAGACAGTGAAATATGTATGTTTATATGTTCATGTACAGAAGATGATTAGGGCTACTGATAAAAAATATATATATTAAAAAAGCACAAATTCTGCCCTTTTTTCCTCAGAAGTTTGATGTTAATCTCAGAATTCTGACATTTTATTTTACTAACTCTCAATTAATCTCAATTCTATAATTTTGAGATTATAGTCAGAATTCTGAGAAAAAAAGTCAGAATTCTTCTTTTTTCCAGTAATCCTAATCCTCTTCTGTAGTTCAGGCCCTTAAACACATGTACCTTTAAGTTTCTCACTGTAATCTGTTAATCTGTGTTAAAACAGTAATCTGAGAATCTGCAGCAATCACTCAGGACTAATTTCATATTTGTTTGTATTTTTCAAACAGTCGTGATCTATCATAGATATGGAGATCAGACTCGTTGATATTCTAATCAAAGATAAATGGATTTGAATTTACAGAAACAGTTTCATGGTGATTGTGTGTCTGTCCTCTCCTCCTGCCTCCTCAGGCTGTGGAGTCTCAGATCAGGAGTTTTGGACAGACTCCTTCTCAGCTGCTCATTGAGCCTCACCCGCCTCGAAGTTCAGCCATGCAAGTGGTAAGTGACCAACTGGTCCTCATTCCTCTTTTTGTCTTATTTATACGACTGTTTACAATCGCCTTGTTTTTCTCCATATCTTACTCTTTCCTACTTTGGGAAATCCAGAGCCCAGCCCCCCCTCCTCTTTCTTTATTAGCGAGGTGTTTGTGAAAGGAAGAGATTACAAGTTTGTGCGGAGATGCATTTTGGTAAAAGGTTTTCTGCTGGAAATCTGGACCTGGTCCAGATTTTCCCACCTGAGCTGGAAACACAAGATGGGCTGGTTTGAAGCGACGGCCCTTTATGTGCCGGGGAGCAGTCAGTGGTTCCTGCCTGTGATGGGGCTGAGGTCCCAGGAGTCCTTATTAGTGTGGTGTCCCTGCGGCGCTGACAGCTGGCTGTGCAGACCACCACCCAGCACACACACATGCAAACCCAGGCCGGTCCTTTGAATCTGCCGCCCAACCGTAGGGGTGGATTCTGTGAATTGTTTTCATTTTTTTTTTTTTTTTTTTACTCCTCTAAATATAGTTTTCAAAGACATGCCATTCAGACAGCTTTTCAAACACATTTCTAACCTTCCCCAAACCTTTATTTTTCCTTCTGCCGCTTGCTTCTCTTGGCTTCCACTTTCTCTCCTGTTCCCTCTCGAGTCGGCGCGTTGTCAGTGTCGGCGTCCGCCCTGCGCCGCGCCGGTGGTAATGATACTGTCAGTGCTTCTAGTTAGCTGTCAGATGAACCGGATTTACCCAGGTCTCTTCCTGATGTTAAACACTGATGTTCCTCTACTTTACACGCAAGGAGGAAAATAGCTTTGTGCTCAAGCTGCTTAGTTCAAACACTTCTTAGATTTGAGCTAAATGTTGCTTGAGCAGAGGAAGCAGCCTGACAAGTTGATGGGATAGTCGGGCATATTTGCCCTTGTGTTGTACGTTAAAAAAAACAACTTTAAGTCAGTAAGTTAGGAAAAAATCATGTGCATTTTATAAAAAGACTTAAAAAATCTCAATGTAGTCTGAAATGAAAAGCAGGCTTAAAGAGTCAGAATTATGTGACGTTATGTGGCACAATCAAGTAACTATGTTACCTTCAATTATGTTAAAAATAAGTATTACGCTGCCCTAATGATTCACAAGTTGGACTTTTTGAAATTGCATCCAACTTCCTGAGCAGATATGTCATTTGTTGAATCTGTTTCATGTTGAAAAAAATAATTAGTCCTTTTTTTTTGTATTTCTTCTCAACACTAAGAAATATTTTCTCCTTTCTGTGGTAATTGCTTCCATGAGCAACATTCTGCGTATTTCTAAATTTGAGCTGAGCTCTGTCCTGCTGCCATCTGTCCTTGCTTAACCTTCTCTCTGTGCTCTTCTTTCCTCCCTCTCTCCTCCTCCTGTTCTCCCTGCTGCCACCAACCTGACTTGCTTCCCATAACCTTTTATTTATCGTTTTGCTTTCGTTTTGCTTTCTGGTCTCCGTTGTTCTGTCCGGTCATCTTGTCCCCTGGTTCCCTGAATAGTATCTTCTCCTGCAGACGCCAATGATGTTCACGGAGCAGATGCAGCAGGACGTCATCATGGTGCTAAAGTTCCCGTCCAATTCTCCTGTGACCCATGTGGCGGCAAACACCCAGCCGGGCCTCGCGTCGCCCGCCATCATAACCGTCACCGCCAACCGTCTCTTCTCTGTCAACAAATGGCACGGCTTGACAGGTCGGTGTTTTCGGCTCGCTGGCCTGTTTTTGTGGTGTTTTTTGACGTCATGTCATGAGTCCCATGGTTGGGTTGGTTAACACTGTATTTGTATGAAGATCAGACTGACTTGTCTATACGGGACGGATGTTGATTTGAGAGACGGTTGACTGTGTCTACCAGGCAGCTGTATCAAATGTGACACATGTAACAGCCAGTGTTGGGTCTCGTGTCCACTTCCATACGTCAGCCTTTCACTTTCATAAGTCTTATTTACCCAACACTCACTCGACCTCAGGAAAAACCCCGGGGCCTTGAGGCTGATTTGTTTTTAGTGGAATACGAACCACATTGTGAGCAACAAAGACTCGACTGATCATGGTATTTAGTTTGTGTAATACAGTCTTCACAAGCTTTTCCTCTGTTAAAGCTGCGACATGTAACTTTATAAAAATATGTTTACTTATTTGTTAAAACTATTACCATCTCATGAGAGTATAACATAAGACAGATAATTTGTGGAAAGATCAAACTCCTCCTCTCCCTGAGCTACTGTGACAGTCTGAAGAAATGCTCTGTTCTCAACGAGAAACAACCAATCAGAGCCAGGAGGTGGGTCTTAGAGCTGTTAATCAATCTCACAAATGAGCTGCTAAATGTGCTAATAGCAGAGAAACAACTCACTGTTACAGGAAACCTGTCTATCCGCCGTCATCAGCAGCCATGCTAACTAGCCTTAGCATTCGTGACAGGCTCTGCTGACGGGGAGAAGCTGTATTGTGGCAAGGGCATGATTGACAGCGCTAAGACCCTCCTCCTGGCTCTGATTGGTTGGTTCTAGTTGGCACTGGAAGCCCTCCGAGGGCCACGCTGTCTCCAAAGCAACCATGTCAACCGTTTGAGCCAGGAAGTCGGCCTTTTAATTTAAAATGGATCACAATAGCAAATTTTTTGAGTAGATGTTTTTATCAATCAATCAATCAAGTTTATTTGTGTTGGACATTTCAGCAATTTAAGATGTTTTACTTCATAAAAGTACAAAAATGAAGTCATAAAAACATAAGGTCGCCAATTGAGAAAACAAGTAGCAAACTGCCATCATCAAAATAATCAACACACATCAAATATGTTGGTCAGTGTTCCATTTATTATGTTTCAAAGGCAGCTCTATACAGCTGGGTTTTTACTCTAGACTTAAAGGAACTTGGTGTTTCGACTGTTTTGCAGTTTTCTGGAAGTTCCAGATTTGTGAGGCATAGAAGCTGAATGCTGCTTCTCCATGTTTGGATTAGGTTCTCTCTCAGTATAGTGACTTTAGTACTGGAGTGATGCTCGATCTTCCTGGATTTAGTGAGAACACCAGCAGCAGCGTTCTGGATCAGCTGCAGCTGATTATGCTTATTTATTTTAGGCAGAGCTGTGAAGACGCTGTTGCAGTAATCAATGCGACTGAAAATAAACACGTGGATGTTTCTCTAGATCTCACTGAGACATAGTCTTCTCATCCTGAAAATGCTCTTCAGGTGACAGAAGGCCGACTTTGTAACTCTTTATGTGGCTTTGAAGGTTCTGGTCTGAGTCCATGTCTTAATGATTAACATGGGAAAAATAAAAGTCCCTTTTCATTATCCATCACTATGAAATCAATATTTCTGGGCCGGTGCAGAGGCAGGACTGTTGGGCCCTATATCCTCTGTAGCCTCAGTAACATTTGGACATAATTGATCTATAATTCATGGCAGCAGTCTTAGGCCAGCGAGCCACATTATAGGATTATGGTTATAGTTTTCAGTGTGTTATAATAACCTCGAATGCAGCTTCTGTTTCACAAGGCCACTCCATTACCATATTAATCCAATCTGTCTTCTTCTCTGTCAGGTCATCAGAACACCGGGGAGCAGCAGTACCAACTTCCTGTGGAAATTGACCCTTTGATAGGTACGCTGTCATTTATGACCATTAAAAGGAATCCACTCGCGCCTGAGTGTGAACCTGTTTATGCATGAAATGAAGTCACGTGCGCGGATCTGCGTGCGTCGTCCCCACCGGTGACTCATGGCGGCGCGCGGAGCCGTGTCCCTGGACACCAGATTAGAGTTGTTTCTCAGCCGCCGCCCTCTCTTCCCTCGCTCCCCCCAGTTCACTCGTCATGATATAGGCCCTGCTCTTTCACTAAACCATTTGCATGCAAATTGGAATGCAATGAGCTGTGGCCTGGGCCAGCATTTCATCATCAGCCCCCCTCACCCCGCTCACTTTCCCCTGCTCCCCCCTCCGTCCCCTCTACTGCATCTTCTTTTGGTTTAATTTGTGCGGAGGGAAAGGACGCGTGTCAGTGAAAATGAATATGAATGCGGTAATAATGTGTGATTGAGAATGCACGGCGGACGGCTGTCAGGACAATATGTGCGCCTCTCATCCTTCACGACTTGTTGATGAGCAGGAGAGCGCCGGGCTGCAGTGATGTATGGGGCGCGCCGGCGGAGCGGCCCGCCTCTCGCCTCCTGCAGGGTGTTTGGTGCACATCTGCAGTGGGACAGAGAGATGTGGACTGCAGGCTGTTCTTTCTCTGTGAATGTTGTGGTCACTGTCACTCTCACGGGATCGTTTTTTTTTCTTCCCAAACACTTGACTACTGAAAATAACCAGAGTCGACGCTCAGTTATTCATCCTAATCCTGCGATACACTGCAAAAACACAAAATCCCACCAAGTGCTTTTGTTCTAGTTTCTGCTTCAAATGTCTTGAAATAAAACAAAACTGAACAAAACTGAGCAACATAATTAATATTGATGTTAAATAACTAGCTCTGCTCCCAGATTATTTCACTTATAACATGGAAACATGTGTTAAGTGAAATAATCTGCCAATGGAAGTACTTTTTTAAAATCAACATTAAGAAATTGTTGACTTAGGACAAGCTCCTATATTTTGCTGAAAAGTTCAGCATAAACAGCCCTGTCAAAATAACAAATAGTGCTGGGCAATAATTTGACTCAGAAGTTATTGCAATAAACAATAATGTTGTTTTCAGATCATTTTCAGTTAATATAATGATAATGGCATAATAGAGCGACAACACATTCTGAAAGATCAACTTTAAAATTGAATGGAGATTTATCACTGGAACAGGAAGACATTTTAAATATTCAAAATAAAACAGAAACAACACATAAAGTGAATTATGTAAACATTGTTTTTCAAAAAGATAGAGCTGTTAAAGACCAAAGCTCCAGATGGGAGAAGTTTATCCTCCAGTTTTTGGTAAGAAAAAAAAGAGGGAGAGAGAGAAAACTTGCAAATGGAAATTAGTGAGATTGTTTTATTTTATCATGTGTTTAATCCATTTATTTCTTACTGAGGGAAACCTACGTATTAGTTTCATTTCTCATTTCAAGTGTACTACTTGCATATTTGCACTGGAAACTATAGTAAAACTTCTTGGTAAGATTTAGTGTTTTTCTAGTGCACATTTCTTCCATTTGGCCTGTAAAAGATTAGGATTGTAAGATAACCTAATTCCAGAAGCATTTTATAACCATTCGTTACTGAAACACCTTTTTAGGACTGGTTATCAGTTCAATAGAATTAGATGTTTATCATCGTGTCACATTGGCTCGTCTCTACCGTTAAATTGTCTTGGGGGAGTGCGTGCACATTTTGGGGGAGGTAGCTGGGAGTTTTGCTCTTGTCAGTAATATATTTACACTGTTTGCATTCCAGGAGGAGCCAGAGCTAAACACAGTAAATTGAGGATGAACGCTGAGCCATCTGTGGCTCTGGGGAATGTTAAAAAATTGAAATATTAGTAGAAGCAGATACTCTAAATGCTCCAAGACGTACCTGCTCCCCCCACCCCTCCACCCACGCGTTTGACCCCATTAAGTAAGAAAACAACGTTTTTCTTCAGGAGAGCCGCTCAAAGATAGCACTTTTGGTAAATGGCGTCGGTAAATCAGAGTTGCGATTTACAATATTTGATCATGCGAAGATGAAGCTGGCGTGTCCGTCCCGGTTGGAGTGGGGTTCCTCTCTTTGTAAAGTCGATCCACGCTGGGACATCACTCACACTCTTGGACCCCTCATGGAAAATGCCGCAGTTTCCATAAACTCTCAATCTCAGGGATGTTTTATGCATCGTCCCACAAATCTCCCTCACACTGAAGCTTCGGCGGAGGAGCATCAAAGCGCGAGCTACCGGCTGTTTATCCGACACGTCGGCCGTCCTCAGACTGTGTGTTGGATTCCTGTGTTGATTCTGTTTGCTTCATTGCAGCCAGCAACGTGGGCTCCCACCGGCGTCAGATCTCAGACCTCCTGGATCAGAGCATCCAGATCAGCTCACAGTGTTTCGTCATCACGGCCGACAACCGCTTCATCCTGCTGTGTGGCTTCTGGGACAAGAGCTTCCGGGTCTACTCCACTGACACAGGTAGCTGATAGAGAAGTGGACTTTTCTGCTTGATATGCTGTCAGTTTAGATCGGGCCTAAAAGAATCCGACCTGACCCTACAGATTTATTTGGGTTGGCCTGAGCCCGATTCAACCCGACTTTAATTCCTGAGCCCAAAGTAAACCTGACATTACGATTTTATCGCCTTTGTTTTTGACCAGCGTTCAGGAAGCGTTCTAGGTTTTCCTGTTTTTAGTTTTTGTCCAACCTCTTCCAGCTCCTTCTTGTTGCTTGTTGAAACCGAAGGGTCAGTCAAGTGCAAATCATCTGAGATGTGCTATTGATGAGATCACTCAATGCGCTGCGCTTGTTACAGTCGGAGCTTCTGACCACGATTACTTAGTTTAACCTGTTGAGGAAATAAAGTATCTGCTCCTCTGTTTACACTACAATAAGTATATTAACACAACCTTGTATCATTTGGTTTTCTCTGTGCCGTTTCTGTAGACTTATTCAGCATGCCACAGAAGTCCCGCCCCGACCTGACCCGACTATCTAGAAAATAATTTTAGCCCGACCTGGCCTGAATTTTGGGTCGGGTTTGGGTCATAAATCCAAACTGCAGCAAACATGTCAAAGAAGGTGCTGTGGTAAGCCGAGACCAGACTTTGTAGTCTGCATTCAAAACACCATGTGGTGAAAACTTGGTGTGCATCAACCATGAGCTTCTTTAGCATGAACAGAGAAACTGGTCAGAGTTTTTGGGTTGTCTTAAAGGGGCAGTATCGTGCATTTTCCTTCCACTTAGCTCCATTTTATTACACAATTAAGTAACCATTACCTTCAGTTTGTTATAAAAACGCTATAAATATCAAGTATTTGGCTTGGTAGTTCAACGCCTTGAAATTGGATCTCTGTAAGAAAGTCCTGCTCTTTCCAACACTTCGCCTTCAGAAAGTCATCATAACATGGCTCCTCTATTTTTACCAGCATTTTACCAAGAAGTTACTCATATGATCAGCTCACCTGACTCCAGTTCCACCAAGTGTTTTCTACTTGCTTCTGGCTAGTCTGAAGGAGTTGCTTGAGGGAGTCCCCTAGTGGTCTGCAAGGTACTGCATGAAAACAAGTTAGCCTTATCCAAAGGATTGTGATTAGTATTTGACTTTAGGCTGGGTCACTTAAAAGAAAAGTTGAACATATCAGTGGAAAGAAAACAACGTCAAGACTGTTATTCGGTGGGAGGAATTACCGTCTGCAGGAAAATTTTCCACTTTCTCAGGGTGAGTTACAGAACTTTTGTTTTTAGCTGTAGAACTCTATTATGATACACAGCATGCCACAGACACACAGATCTAGGTCTGATCTAGGCCAGTCCCGCCTGTACCTGTGGCTTTGCTGAGTGTGATATGAAGAGCAGCTTCGTCAAGCTGAAAGAGAATTTATGTTTCCACCCGATCAACTCAGATCTATTTTTCTTTTATGATGCTTCTAAATTACAAATAGCCCAAAGACGTTTAGATGCAACACTTCTTTTTTGATTTTCACATGTTTTCCACCATTGGAAAGCTTAGAATCTGCAAATAACTCAAAACGCCAACAAGCAAACGTCCTCATGGTTTTGTCGCAGCCAGTCCCATTTCCAAACAGCACAGTCCTTCTCACTACGGCAAGCAAAGATGACAACAATAAGTGAGTAAAGAGAATAATATTTTAATTTCAGGTCATATGTACTGAGATGTACACTGGCCTGTATTAGCTTACACTGTTCATGCTGAAAGGTCCTCTAAACTTGAGGAGAATGGCCCAGCATTTATACCTGAAAATCATCAGCTCAATTCAAACGTTTTCTCACAAAAAAAAAACCTGCAGTGAGGTCAGGGGTCCTAAATGAGACTGTCTGAAGCTTCATCTCTCTCAGCGTCTTCCCCCGGCCTCATTCAGAGAACTACACGCATCCATACAACAGACTCAATTCAATTTCTCTACAAGCTGGGCGCGGCGGTGGGGGGGTGAGAACACAGAGATGGCTCTATTGTGTTGCTGCCACCAGGTTGTGCGACTAGAACGAGAACAGAGTTTAATCGAACGCGGCTCAGCAGCTGCCGCCGGCGCCCACAATTCCCCCCGCCAGGTTAAAGGGCCAGCAGATTTTGATCAGATCCCAGAGTCCCGATTGGGGAAGCATGAGGAAGCAGCTTCCTTCCACAAGCGTGCGGCGAAGCGCATGTTTAATCTGAGGCGCATGGTAGCCATTATTGCAGCAGTCATCATTACTTATTTCCACTGTTTATGAAAACGTCAAACATTTCACATCTTTGTTCTCCCATGTTCTTCTCGGAGGTAGGGTGGGCGGGGGGTGGGGGGGGAGTTAAGTCGTTGACCCGCTCCAGTTTCATAATAGCCCACATCGCTTTTAGGGAGAAGCGTCTTAATTTTCCCGGAGGATGACGAGTTCCGACACCCGGGACAGGAGCGTCACGGCGCTGTGAAGTATCCGCCGTTTGACTGTCGAGGTCACGTCCCGACAGGCGTAATGGGTTTTAGACGGTGAGACGGTGGCGCTGTGGTCTTGAAATCTGACAGCAATTAGCCTCTTTACATATACACATGGTCACCGTGCACGAGCACACACAGTTGGAACGACTATTTATTCGTGTCTGGGAATTAACACAAGTCTGATCTCAGATCAGTCGTATAATCAACTCATGATGGGAACCTCAAGCGGTTGCATCTGTCAGGAAAGTCTTCTTTTATGTCCTGGGGTTACAGCCCCACCGCCTGTTTGGTACTTTTTGCTTCTTTTTTATGTTTTTTTTCACCTATTTTTGGATTCTAGGTGAGTTATTTCTTCATTTGCGTATTTGTTCCATGTATGTCAAACAGGTTTTTGTGGGAAAGAACCTCACAGATGATCCAATTATGTTCTACTAATGCTCAATATCAGCTCATGGAATTACTGTGACTCATCGGCATTAGTTTTCAAAACTTGGCACAAAATGGATCCTTCTGATTTGGCAGCATGTAGCAGAGGTCAGAGCACATTGTCCCACTTTTTGTTCTCGCCGTCTTAAGTCAAAGTTGGTCAAGAATCTGTTTGTGTCGTGCTAAAAAGTTGGACAAAATCTAAAATGTGTCTTCTTTTTCTTCCATTTTTATTTATTTTTATCTTGTTTTTCTGTTCTTTCGTTCGTTCTGTGCTGCGGTTCTGTTAATGCGCTGCTGCAAAGAGCTGCAGCGATTTATTCAGCATTTCCCGCAAGCCGACAAAAAAACAAATGTGTGAAACTGGCTGATTATTTCTCTGGACAACTGGAATCTAAACATTCCTGTTACCTTACAGAGCAGCTTCTTCAGCAGGGCGTTTATTTACCAAAGCCCAGCTGGATAAAACAGTGGCCGTCCCAACCCTGATTCTAATAGCAGCTTCTGGCTATACAGACCTAAAAAGAGGCTGAAGTTTAGAAGCTTAAGAGCAGAACCCCAGCTTTAGCTGAAATAAGCATGCTTATTTCAGAAGCATGCTTATTTCAGAAGCATGCTTATTTCAGAAGCATGCTTATTTCATGCTTCTGGAATAAGCATGTTACAGAGTGAGTGAGATGTTAAGATGATTTATTTTAATAGTTGAAGATTCACCTGCTGAAGCTTTTTAAGCCTTCTCAAAAAACTTTTCATCTAAAATTCTTCAAAATTTTAGATGGGGAGAAAAAAGAATTAAATCTATTCTAATCAAACAGTCTGAATAGATTTTGCAACAGTAATGCAGCCCCAAGATTTTTTGTTTTGCGTTTCATGATTTATTTTGGTGAGAATATTTTACATTTGACAACATTTCCAAGACAGTCGGAGTCAGATAGTTTTGGGGTTTTCATTATAGTTTTGTTTTATTTCAATGTGACCGTTTGTTTGTCTAACTCAGTTAATTTTAGGTTTTTCCCAATTTCAGTTTTGGTTATCCTGTTAGTTTTAGTTAACCACATTAACGTTGGCGCTAGCACCTGAACAGGAAATCCTTTTCATCCCTCTTGCTCTGTGGTCACGGTAACGTCTGTGTCGTGTTGCATTTAAAGCCATCCTGATTTTTTTTTTCTGGTTTTCTTTTGGCCACCTGCAGGGAAGCTGACGCAGATCGTGTTCGGACACCGGGACGTGGTGACGTGTCTCGCCCGCTCTGAGTCGTACATCGGCGGCGACTGCTACGTCCTGACAGGCTCCAGAGACGCCACCCTGCTGCTGTGGTACTGGAACGGAAAGCACAGCAGCATCGGAGAGAGTCCAGGCAGTGAGTGCGCGTCCTGAAAACACACGCACACAGACACACACACACACGTACGTCTGTCTTCCGAGCTCTCACCCTCACAGACAGTCCTGACTGTGTGATTTACGGCCTCCCTCTGTAAGGTAACAACTAGTTTCATCTGACCGGCCCAGGCCTCGTCCGTACAGATTGGATTTCGGCTCTGCAGGACCGGGAACAGCTTTCGATAAAGTGTTGGGAGAGAGACCGTGTGTTTCTGATAGTGTGTGTCTGTGGGTGTGTGTGTGTGTGTGTGGAAGTGGGAGGGGGGTAGGGTTGGAGTGAATCTGTCTTTAATGTGAGTGAAAGTGAGGGCCACTTAGAGACGTTAAACGTGAAGTTGCGTTGGGGGTCGCCCGGCCGACACATGAAAGTTCCCCACCGTCCCGGGGCCAGCCGGGTCAGGCTGGTCGATAAAAGTGAAAAATGTCACAGGCCTCCCCGGCGTTACCATAACATATGGCATCGGCGGCGATCAAAGCGTCGCCGCCACATTGCTCACAGCCTCGGCCTCCGCGGTGCTAATTTGGCCGGCTTAGATTGGCGGACATGTTGTTATGTGATCCATCACAAACGGGATGAAATTTATGACACATTGTAATTTGCTTAATAAGCCGCTTTGGTGTGTCATGTGAAGGAGAGCAGAGGATGACTTTAAAGTTAAAGGTACATTTATTTATTTAGTTATTTATTTCAAATAGACAATAATAGGATAGAAATAGGATAGAAACAAACTTCAATATCCAGGAAAGGACAAATTCGGGTGCAATAGCAGCAACAGATATGTAGACTCACACAAGAAGGTCTGAACGTGTTAAAAAAACAAATATAAGGAAATAAGATTAACAACAATAATAATGAAAGTGTTCTGTATGAGACTGACAGGAAAGACTGTAGTTTTTAGAAATAGACATATTGGAGTCACGATCCAAAGGATGTGCAGTCGGGTCACGTTTTCAGAAACGTTCATAATGTATCTGTGCAGAAGAACCAGATGTGCAAAAGGGAGTAAAAACCAGAGTAGGTGGTTGTGCAAATGTGAAAATACAAAGTATAAACAGAAAAAAATCATAGTTGGACAAACAGTCGTGCAATTTTACACACTTTGTTCATAAAAGGAGCAAAAAATATCTTAGGATTTCCTGATTTTTGAAAAAAAATCTCCATTCCTATTTTGTATCTTTTTGTAAGTCATAAATGGAGGCGATATTGAGCTTTCTTTAGCGGCTGTTTTGCATGTGTAAAATTCAGTCTATTTGAGTTTTAGTGGCTCAGTGCTGCAGCTGGAGGGGCAGACAAAGTGGCTCATCATCCCATCCAACATGACGTTTCATTGGCCAGGACCGCAGGAGGCTCTCTCTCTCTTTATCTATCTCTCTCTCTCTCACTATTTGTCTTTCTCTCTCTCTCTGACATGATGTTCTTCTGCAAGACACTCACACACACCGAATCCAGACAGACAGCAGACCTTTAATCTGCTTCCAAAAACCAAAAACGACTCAAAAAGCTAAAAAAGAAAAAATCTTCTCCCTGCGCTAAGAACAAGAACACACACTTACAGAAAAATTCCAGCTCGCTCCTAACGACCCGTGGACATCACACACACCTCATAAGCTTGACGTGAGTCAGTCTGAGTGGCTGATGCGTTCACATGAACACACTGACCTATGAACTCCTGGCTTGTCCTCTGACTAGTTCAGATTTTAGATGTGCTACTGCCATCTGCTGGAGAACGAAACTAGTTTCTGAAACCGAACTCCTTTTCTGATCTTTAGAAATTTACAATAGTTTTGTTTTTTTGGGGTTTTTTTGAAAGAGCAGAAGTATTATATGTAGAATGTATTAATTTGACCTGTTTGTCTCAAAAATATTGTTGTGTTGTATGGAAAATTGTGAGTTTTTTCTGTCTCTTACAGAAATGACTATAGAGGGAAATCCAAACAATATTTATTTTTACATATAATTGTAAAAGAATCCGTTCCAATACTGTAATGAACTAAACTAATATTGAACTTAAATATTAGCTTAAAAATGTATTTTAGAAAACAGAAGAAAAATCCTAAAAATCCAGGTTTGTCATTAATGCAGCTCAAACTGAGCCGGTGCTACAAAGTTCTGTTTGTTCAAGTAAGAACGGCTCACTGAGCCTCCAGTTATGCAAATGAGAAACAAGATTAGAGCCGATGTTATGTGGGACAGCCTGGCCACAGGAAACATTTCCCTATGAAGTAGTTAAAGTCTTTCAGTTTACCGTTTAATGTCGCTACACAAAAAGCCTTCAATTCAGATTTGACAGAAAACATTAATACCCATTTTGGACGCACTCATGTGAACTGATTTCTCAAGAAACCTTCTCCCTCTGGAAAGTTTGTCTTCGACTCTACTAAGTAGATATTTGAAAATATATCATCAAAATATTTCCCAGTATGATGCGTCACTCAGCTTTTCTCAGTTAAAGGGGCAGTGGTACGTAGGATGACTTTTTGGAGCTTCACATCATGTTATAATGTTTTTCCCTCATCCAGGAGTGTTGCCTTGTTTCTTTTCACTCATGTCTGAGAGATCATTTAATCTCCATGGCAACCATTAAGCTGTGCAAAACTGCTGGAGAGACTGAAGCTTCTGAGCATCCGCCTCACAGAACAGAGCCGCTCCTCCACTCGGCTCCTTCAGACTAGCCAGCAGCAGTTAGCAAACACCTGGTGTAACTGCTGAGCTCATGATGGGAGCTGCTTTATGGAGTTAGATTTGTTTCACAACTACAAATCTAACAAATCTAACTCCATACTGCTTCTTAGTGAAACGCTGGTGTAAATGTTGTTGAAGTGTTAATAAAGGAGCCATGTTGTAATTAATTTCTGAAGGTAGAGTTTCAGAAAGAACAAGATTTTCTTAAAGAGACAAAGACCCAATTTCAAGACAAAAAACGCAAATTAGGGAGTCCAATTTCTTAAGTCATTTTTGATGCAGCATTTTTATAATTGAAATTAACAGAGTGGGTAGTTGATCACACTGTAAAATGTGCCTGGAAAACTTAACTAACAACCTTCTAGTTTAGCTGAACATATTTTAATAGTATTCTAATTACCTTATTTTGTCCTTTTTTCTCTATTAAAATGTTTAAAATGCTCTTTTTTCTTTTATTTTGCATAAAATAAAGTAAAATAATAAAAATGAAAAAAAGTACATTTGATTTACATCCAGCACCTTGAGACCGATGCCCAACAGTAACTACATATTTACTACATAATGTATAGCTCTCCATCCATAACTCTGTAAAAGGAAGCTGTGACCGTTTAATGTCCCTAAAACAAGTTTAATACGAGTGTTCATCCACACGGAGACACCCGATCTCCTCCTCTGCCTCCGAGCTACGGCCACGTACAGGTATGAAATTGCAGTCAGATGTCTCTCTAATTTAAACCAAACTTTAGGTGCAGGCTCCAGCCTGCCTCAGTTTGTTCCCTTTATCAGCTCTGTAGATCTGCGCGGAGCGAAATCCGGCTCGGTTCTCCCAGCTCCGCCGGCTCACGGGTCATGTGTTTGCTTTTAGTGAGAACGAGGCTGTTAACTGGATGAAATGTGCTTGTTTGGCCTGCCGGCGCTCTGATGGGATCAGGGGCGAGTTTGGGCGGCTGCAAAGTGGACAGCTTGATGTTTTAAAAAAAAAAAAAAAAACGGTCCAAACAATCAACTGGAGTTATATCCTATGAGATCAGTCATCAGAGACAAATTTGCTGCTGTTTTGATTTCCCCGTTTCAAAACATGTCCTGTAATGAGACTGAGAAACTTTGCTCATATTGACACGTTTTGCTCATTTAGTCGCTCATAATAATCCACCAGATATTTTCTGCTCTGCATGTGGGTTTCATTGATTTGAAATACTCAACTTGTCATCTTGTCGTCTTTTTTTTTCTTTTTGTACTGGAGAATTTCGAGAGCAGTGTGGGCTCTATGGAGTCTTTCTGCTAAATTCAATTAAGGTGTTACAGTAGCTGTGGCTTTCAGGGGAAGAACCGGCCCTGTTAGTGAAGCTCTGCTGAATTTGTGCAGTGCGGCTGCATTTGGACAGGAGCTGCATGAGCTCATGCGCCTAAGCAGCACCGTTAGCTGGCGCAGTTGAAAACGTGTTGTTTATCACCGCCGTTTACGGCCAAGACGTGTTCATATCAGACACTTTATGCTTCCTATTCCCAGAAGCTGCGAGGCGGATGTTTAAAGAAAGAAAAAGACTACATTGTTTGGTGAACACAAATAAAGCCTGGCTGTTGCACTTTTCAATATTTTATGTGGTTATAAAGACGAGCGACGTATTTTATTTTGATAGAGCAACACAAAGTAGTTCGTAGTTGTTTCTTATTATGAGAATTTAGATTTATTGTGGTGGCAATATATATCTGTTAATTATGCTAAAAAACCGATATGATCAGAAATGTTTTTACTGTTTTCTCCACTTTCTATCACAGGACGATCAATGAATATCAGTAAATGCGAAAATATGATTCAATGTAGTTACTTTATGCATTTTATTGATGTAAATTCCACTTCACTTCTTTAAGTAAGTGGCATCTTGAAGAAGTAAAGTGGGAATGTTTGTCAAGAGTAACATTTGTGTTTGCAGTGATAAACTGTTCCAGACATTATTGCGATAACAATAATATTGTCATTTTGAAAGCATTTTCAAGTACAGTAACATAATGATAACGGCATAATAATAATAACAATAATAATAATAAAGAAAAATTTACTTTAGTTTTACTTGAGAACACTTCACCTTGGAACTGGAATATATTTTAAATATCCAAAATAAAACACAAAAACAGTAAATGAAACGGAAATAATAATAAAAAAAAGTCACACACAACAGAAACCATAAAATGAATCATGATGTCTTTGTAAATAAAATTGGCCTTAAAAAAATGTTAATCATCAAAACGAAAGTTATCTGGACAGATTGAGTTATCAAAATATCATGATATAAAGTCTTAAATATCTCCTTCTGTTCAGTGGATCATAGAGTATGAAAGAACTACAAACTACAAACAAAACTACAAATGTTTGTTATAAAACAGATGGGACTAAATTGAGGTTATTAGAGATTGATAATGACTTTGACCTTTAACTTTTCAGCAGCTCAGTGACTGTAAAGGATTAACAAAGCCATCAATGAGTGCTTTAGGTCAAAATATAGTCATGTGTTAGAATGGTCCAGTCAAAGTCCACGCCACAAAACCTAGAATCAATGGCTGGACTCCAGATGTGCTCTCTCCAATCTGAGCTCGAGTGTTTTCACAAAGAACAAATTCATTTCTACTTCCAGCTGAAACTGGAGTAAAATGCTGAAATTCCTGCCGCACTTTTTGGTTTCAAATGTCTAAACAATTTCTGTAAAACCTCGTTTCACTTCCTTCCGCTTCACATTAACTTCCACAGAAAGGTTTTCCATTCTGTCGATCTGCCGCATAACAAATTCCACTTGAGACACAAACTGGTGATTGAGACAAAATCAGAAACAACTCTGAGGGAGTGAATTCTTACAAATCTGTGAATTTGAACACACAAGGGTCAGTGTCATTGTTATTTTTTTAGTTTTTGGTGCTGATCTTGACTTTCAGCAGGTATTGATGGGGTTATTTAAGAAGGCCCCCCCCCTCTCACCCCCCCTCTGACCCCCACTGAGCCTTGAACCAGAACTGAACTCCTACAGACAGACTCACGCTGGTGACCTTTACAGTTCTCTCTGCTGTGTCCAATTCAAAGCTTTTACACTTTGACCAAACGTGCAAATTCTATTCATCTTTGTTTACAATCACATGGACTCTAGGAAAACCTGATCTGGCGCATATATGCAGCGTCTGGTTGGATGGAAGATGATTTCGATGATTTGTGTTGTCATTTGCCCTGACAACTTCAAACCAAAACTAAATTACACAAATTTCATGACTTCAGTCTGAGTTTCCCTGGTTTTGTGTTGCTCTGCCTGCCCGACGCAGAAACATCTGGATCCAGTAAAGGCCGTCATGCTGAGAAGGTTTTAAACCTTGGAGGAGGCAGAGTGTGGGAAATATCTGCATGTGAAACAAAATGGATTAAAATCTTAAGGATGTGGTGGGGGATGGGATGGGGTGGGGGGGAGTGGGCTGTTGGTGGAGAGCCATCAAGTTCCATGAAGTTCTACGGCAAAGGATAGGACAGAGTGTTAGTCAATGTAGATTCCTCAGAAATTTTGAGATTCACTTCAGAAAAAAAAGGACTTTTATGAGCTTAAAAAGTCAAAAGTTTGCTGGGAATTTTTTTTAAGGAGATGTGGGTAACACTTTATTTGAAGGGGAGTGAATAAGACGGACATGACACTGTCATAAACATGACATAACTCCTGTCATGAACATGAATAAGCCTTCATGAATATTTATGCCTCGTCATAAAGTGTCATTCGGTAAATTATGACACTTTTAATACAAAGTTGACATTATTCAAAATGTCTTTGTTATGACAACTTGACATTAACCAAGAAATCATTACTGATATAAATTTGTTATGGAAGTATTACTGATTGCACTTTAAAAATTAGGTCACTTTATGTTATTAAAGGTAAAATTTAAACAGTCATGATTTATTGTTAATGTCAAGTTGTCATAACAAAGATATTTTGAATAATGTCAACTTTGTATTAAAAGTGTCATAACTCACAGAATGACACTTTATGGCGAGGCATAAATATTCATGAAGGCTTATTCATGTTCATGACAGGAGTTATGTCATGTTTATGAAAGTGTCATGTCAGTCTTATTCACCCCCCTTCAAATAAGGTGTTAGCAAAAATTCTCACAAATTCTGTTTTGTTTTTTGTTTTTTTTAAAACTTGGATATTTCTGTTTGAAAAGTTGAAAAATTGCTAAAAAAAAAAGAAGAAAAAATTAAATCAATTTCAGCAATTTTCAAGACAAAACTTTTTAATTTACTTGGAAACCCCCCCACCCCAAAATTTCCAAGTTTTTGTTTCTTGAAAATTGCTGAGATCTCAAAATTTCTGAGCTTGAAAAGTCCAAACTTCTGCTGATCTCTGATGTGTTTAGAAGTTTGAAAAGTTTAAAATTTGCCTGAAAGAAACCCTCAACATTTCTGTTTCTTCTAGAACATTTCTGAGATTAATCTCGATTCGTTTTTTTTTTTTTCTAGCAAACTGGACTTTTCAAACTCAGAAATTACCAAAATATTTTCTACAACATTTCTAAGATTTTTTTCTTCTTTTTTCCTATCTACATTGAGCCTATTGTACATAAAGATTAACATAAAATGAAAAATAAAACTTAATCTGTCTGAATCTTCTTCTCTAACTCTACTGATGGCTGCTGTATTTAGCCAAAACTCTACATGAGAAAATAACATCTAACCTTTTTGCTCCCCCTAGTGACTATAAACTGTAACTGTTTGCTAAAATGTGAGGATCTGAAATGTTTTTGTTTTCCAGCAGAGTTTACCACACCAAGGGCCATCCTGACGGGACACGACTGTGAGGTGACGTCTGTCAGTGTCTGTGCTGAGTTGGGTCTCGTCATCAGTGGCTGCAAAGGTGAGGCTGACCGCCTTCCTCTGATCCGATTGGCTAAATTACTAATCATTTGAAAACCATTGAGACTGTGTTTGATCACTTCCTACTAAAACGTATTTTATTTAGCATTTTTGACCGTTTTCAACAACAGCAGATGAGGAAACTTCTCCATATCCTCCATTTTGCCATGAATAGGTTTTCAGTTTCTTAACATCTTCCAGGTTTTTCTTTTGAAAGCTGAATTTTTTTGTTTTCATGATGTTCCGTTTACTTTGACTTGGTCACTAAAACAGTTTAATCTCCGGCTGGAGTTGGGCTGCTGGGTGTCTTTGTGAGATTTCTTTAAAAAAAAAAAAAGAATATTTACTTGGTTGGTATTGTTGTTTCTGACACGACATGTAGGTTTTTTCTGCCTTTTAGACTGAGAGACATTCACTGAAAACTTTTGTTTTATTTCAATTCATTCATAACAGAATAACCTGCAGAATGGAAGTGACCTTATTATATTATGATGACTCTGTTGCATCTGAAGTGAGAAGTAAAAACCATAAAAATGAAAGTCTTTCTTTGATTTTTAGAAATTCACATTTTTATAAGTTATGTATTGTAATGGTGATGGAAAATTTGAAATAATCAAAAAAAATTAGCAAAGTTAAAATACCTTCTTTTTTAAAAATTGTTGTGCAGATGATTTCACTTATAAGACACTTTTTTCCCATAAGTGAAATAATCTGTCAAACTTTCAGACACTGATTTAAACAAAACTGTTATTTTCTGCTGAAAAATACTGATAATTTCTAAGTTATTTTTTCGTATTTGAAGTATACTAACATATTTGCACTAGAAGCCAGACAAGAAATATTCTAAAAAAAATTTGATTTTGCAGTGCAGTTAAAGTTTGAGTTGAGTTTAGCCAATTTCTGATTTCTGTTTGTTATGGAAGGAAAAAACATTCTCAGGCATTAGTCATATTATTTCGAAAATAATCTTTTTCTTTTTTTTTTTAAGCAGTTTTCAGATTGTCGTCATCTCAATCACACAGACACAAAAGATGAATCACTGTCACATATGAAGCGTAGCTCTGTGTCTCCCTGTGTGTAGAGGGTCCTTGCCTGGTCCATTCCATGAACGGAGACCTGCTCCGGACCCTGGAGGCCCCGGACAGCTGCCTGCGGCCCCGGCTCATCCAGGCCTCCACCGAGGGCCACTGCATGATCTACTACGACAAGGGACACTTCTGCCTCTTCAGCGTCAACGGCAAACTGCTGCAGCACATGGAGGTGCAGGACAACATCAAGGTGAGGAAACGGCCCTTTCTCCCCTGGCTCTCACCAGATGCCGCTTCCGTCTGTACGTCTGCACCACATCTGGGGCGTTCGAGGGCTAAAGGGGGGGGTGCAGTCCAGGCGTAGAGCTGATTAAAGACTGGGTCCGGTTCGGATCGGAGGCGAAGGTCAGGACGCCTCGGGACAAAACGGGACGGCTCCACGTCTTGCTCTCCCCGTTCCACCGCACCCAGCAGAGGAAGCGCTCCTGTTTGATCCACGGATCTGGTGTCGGGTCGGATTGCGACGGTGGCGAGGAAACGCTCCAGAGCAGCGGTCAGTCCTGGACTCCGACACCATTAACTACCCCAGAGCGCAGGAGAACACATTCCCCCCGCTGCCCACATTTCCTCTCTGGTGGCCAGAGCAACACAAGATAGCAGCTACCGCCTTTGGTTTCCAGGCCCTTTTCTTTCCGCTTTGGCCTGGGAAATGTAAGCTACCTCTGACAGACGGCTGCATGCCTGTTTCCTATTAAAGGGCCGGTATTATGTTTTTCCCAGCCACATAGTGCCATTTTATTACACAATCAAGTAACTATGTTAACTTCAGTATTTATAAAAATGGTTCATATATCAAATATGACTTCAGATAAATTTGGCTTTGTAATTTAAGGCCTTGAAATTGGGCCTCTGTCTCATTAAGAAGCTCTGCCACAACCTGGCTCCTCTGTTAACCCTTTAACAATTATTTTACCAGTGATGCACTGAGAAGTAGCTCCTATAATGAGCTCAATGAATATTTGCTAATTGTTGCTGGCTAGTCTGAAGGAGCTGAATGGGGGATTCATAGGGAAGGGCTGCTTTGTAATGTGGAATGGAAAGGCAAGCTACCATTTAAATTTCAATCGGTTACTAGTGATGTTTTTCAGATTAACGTAGTTTCTTCTGCACAGACGCAGCCGGGCAGACAGACTCAGTCTCTCCTGGACGGTCCTGCAGTAAATTCCCTCCGTGTCACGCAGCATTAGGAAAACCCAACATGTTGAACTCAGGCTTCGCTTCACCCCAGACCCTCAGCCCCCGATTCCAGCCGCTATTTAGTCCACCGGTGTACATACCAGAATCAATCTTCTCTGCCCTGTGAGCCTCGGCCCAGTGTGACTCCAGAATAAATAAGTGTTTGTCCTGGCCTGCTGCACGCACTTGGAAGCGGAGAGTAAAAACGTATGCACCGCTTTATAGAGGTCTGGAGTCAGAGTCGGGATGACAGCCTAACAGTCGGCATCCTGCTCTAATAGCGGATTTGGGTGACGGGGAGCCATGCTGAATAGATTACATTCTTTTAAGTTATAGTGCGACTCAAGCAGTGTAACCATCTCTGCAGCTTTTTTAACGGCCTCTGTCAGTGTGATGAGGTGGTGGGGGGGTAAGAGCTCCATAAATTAAAAGTTTTACCTTCTTCAGCCTTGAATCCACCCATCCGTCTCTGAAATATGGGGACGAAGGCTGCACATGTTTCTGCACCACTCTTTTTGTTTTTTTTTAGTCATCCAAGCCGAGTCGGCCATGTTGGCCCCTACAGAGACGTCGGCCATCTTGTTTGGCCGCCCAGTGGCAAAGTGGCTGATTTATAACGCCTGTCTGCAGCTCCTACCTGGCCGGGCTGACATGTCTGCCAGCGCTGCTGCTTCCTGCTGCGCTGCACTCGGGTCATAAACTCCCCCAGCAGAAGGCATCACAGCGCAATACGCTGCCGCTGGCCGCTGGCTTCAGGGTTTGTTGGCTAACTCTGCTGCTAGTTTCTAAAATTCACAACAATGGTTTCACTGAAAAATCACAAAAGTCAAAAAGTTTAGTTTCTATTGCAAATATTTGAGAACACTTGAAATAAAACAAAACTTACTTACAAGAAACTTTTCAACAAGAAATAGGAGCTTGTTTTATGTTAGAAGTTCCTTAATGTTGATCATTATTTTAAAAAGTTAGAATTCCACTGGTTTCACTTTTAACAAGGAAAAAAGTCTAATTATAAGTTAAATATTCTGCCAGTCATTAATATTATGGAATTATTGACTTAAAACAAAAGTTACTCGTAAGTTAGAAAACTTGAAATAGAACAAAACTGGACACTTGACCACATAAAAACCTGTGACCAGATTCAGACCAAGTTAAATAAAACCCATCCACTGCAAAAACACTAAATATTTCCAAGTCGTTTTGATTCAGTTTCTGGTGCAAATATCTTAGAACAATTGAACAAAACTAATTTGCAACTAACTTTTCAGCAAGATATGGGAACATATTTTATGTCAATAGTTCCTTAATATTGTTGAATTGTTACTGGTTCCATTTGCAGATTTTCATTTAAAAATTGGGGAAAATATCTTGGAATTGAGATGATCTACCAATGGAACTGGTAAACCAGAAATTCTTGGTAAGATTTTGTTTTTCAGTGTCAGGTTTGGCAAAAAAAACTAAATAAATAAGCAAATATGAAGCCAACATTCAACTCTATTTTAAAAAAAAACACTCGGTCATTTGCAAAGTAACATTTGACTAGATATTACTGAGAATGTGTGTAAATCACTTCTAAATTGTTCACCCATTTTTTTTTTTCAATTTTTATTTGAATCATTCCACTCTTTAAAAAATAAAAAGTTAAAATAATCATATACAGATCTGTCACTGCTGGGTGATGCAAACATCTGACCTGACATGTAGCTAAAAGCTCCTAACATTTAACATGGAACAACGGAAAGAGTGTGGATTTCAAAATCCAATGTTATCTTAAAACTGACAAACAGGCTGTGAACATTTCACTCCACAAAAATTCAAACTCTGCGTTCAGATTGAATTTGATTCCAGACTGGATGGATTTACCTTTTTTCTAACACTGTTTCCAAAAATACTCGACGAACCGGCCGATAAAAACGTCTTTTTTTTATCCTGTAAAAATCAGGAATCTTTATTTATCTGAAATGAATTCTGGGTTTATTTTCTGCGGGTGGGTGAAATAAAACTCTGTTTTCAAATCTCTGCTCTCAATTATTCGCTGTTTGAAACTTTAGAAACTTTCAAAACAAGATGTAGAAAAGTTTTGAGTATTCCAGTTTTTTTTCTCCTTTGAGGAATTGTTTTTGTTTTCACACCAAAACGACTTCCTGAAATCGACTCATTTCAGCTTTAAGTTTCTTGTTGTTTTTTTTATCTTTTCTTCCATTAAACTCGATCCAAATTAAACACACATGCCGCTGACGACTGAAGCGCCGAGCCGCTACACCAAAAAGCGTCAGCGGCTGACAGACGCTCGTCCTTCGGCGTCGTAAAAACTCTGACGACAAAACGGCTCTCGGCGTCGTCCGGCGCTTTCAGAACAAACTCGGCCTCATCGTTTCATCAGCTACGGTTACGCGCTGATTGATGCCTCTGCCTTTCTGAATTTGGGCTTCCAGTGATCGCCGAGCCCTTAATGGTCTCCAGCACATGACTTGATTTGTGTTCATCAGATTCCTGAGGGAGCCGTTTGGGCCGCTGCAGTTTGCAAGAAAAGCAGATGAAATGAGTAAATCTCTGAGTTCTGCTCTTGGGAGACATTTTAGTGGAGTGGAGGAGAGAGAGAGAGTGTGTGTGTGTGTGTGTGTGTGTGTGTGTGTGTGTGTGTGTGTGTGTGTGTGTGTGTGTGTGTGTGTGTGTGTGTGTACGCACAATCTGAAGTTCTTTGTTGGCTCAAAACACTCGGAGGTGTGATGGTTGCTTTGTGGCCCGTCGTAGGCAGGATTTACAGTTGAAACCAGGCGTTTGTCAGACGGTTTGCCTCTTTTTCTCACTCTTACATTCAATCTGACTTCATTTTTTTTCTTCATTTAATTTCTTTTTTTTTTTTACTTTTGTTTTTTTCCATTACAAGCTTCATGAGAGCAGCAAAATATATTGACTTTCAAATATATAAATAGTTATTTTGTGCCGCTTACTAAAAGAAATGTTTGGCTCAATGTAACTGATGTTTGGAATAGCCGACTAAATAATGAAGTTTTTGTTTTGGGCTTTTTTCTATTTGTTTGTGGCGCGTTGACAGTAATGATGTCCATCCCTGTAAACTACAGTTGGGGGGAAAAACTGCTGTTGGTTCTCAGATACTTTTTCGAATCTCTTTTTTGTCATTATCATAGTAAATACCACAAAATATTATGGTGAACATTTAAAGGGGCGGTATTGTGCAATTTCCAGGCACAAACTGTCTAGTAACTGTTGCCTTTAGATGTAAAAAAAATAATAAAAATAACGTATTTATCAAACACGACTCAAGATGTCTGACATCACAGTTTGATGTTTTGATATTGAAGTTCTGTCCCTTTAAGAAGCTCCTGCTCTTCCTGACGGATCATTAAACCTTTAACTATTATTAGCAGCGTTATTAGTTGAACTGACATGAGTCCAGTAGATGCTCAGTTCCACCAGGTGTTTGCTAATAGCTGCTGCCGCTAGTCTGGAGGACCTGAGTGGAAGAGGCTGAAGCTACTTGTTCAGGCACTTGTAAATGGTTGCCATGGAGATTAAATAGCTTCTCAAACATACATTAGAGAATTAAGAGAACAATCCAGGTATGTTTATGATGAGGGGACAACATTACAGCATGACGTAAAACTGAAAAAAGTCTCTTCCATAAAACTTTCTCTTCAGGTCCATGTCAGTCTTTGTATTTACACATTTTCACATAATTTAATAGAATTGCCCTTTAAATTGTGTGATTTGGGTCAAATGTTTGAGTTTCTCAACAGTTTTCTGTCATTCCTGCTGACTGAAGTGGTGACTGAGTTGTTTTTGGTGGTCTTGCTAACAGACACAGCTGCACACAGAGACTTCAGATGGAGCTTTGACTCCACGTGACTCACTTTGTGACTAACTGTACGATTCAGGATATTGTCCGATTTTAAGAGACATTTGTGCCAAACTGTTTTATATGTTGCTTCAATATTTCTGCCGAATATTCTGATTTGTTCTGTGTTTGTTCTGATTTGTCGTAATGGTCCATCTGCACAAGACAGTTAGAAAACGGTTGTATTTTGATGTAGTGTAAACAAAACCCTGTTTTTTACTGCGTATGTTTTTCCTTGTTTCTCCTGCTCACCTCATGTTGTGCAGAGACATCGTTGTCCTCAGTCAGTGGAGGAACATGCTAGATTCAGAGTTAGTCTAACATCCTGCATGTCTGTGTGTGACAGGCCATGCTGTTGAGTCGGGACGGTCAGTATTTGCTGACCGGTGGAGACGGTGGAGTCGTGTCCGTCTGGCAGGTCTCTGACCTCAAACAGCTCTTCACCTTTCCTGGCTGTGACGCAGGGATTCGCTCCATGGCCATGTCACATGATCAACGGTAAGACCCACAGAATCCAGAGTCTGAAAAAACTCATCCACCGCAGTCCGGGTGGGAAAACCAGCATATGTGTTGGTTTAAGGTGAACGATTCTTTACTCAGACTAATGTATTACAGATAATCAGCAGCATTGGTATATATAGCAAGAAAGTCACTGAAGTCTGCAATCATTAAGATGTGACCTGGTGGGCTGGTCTGCTGGTCAGATTCTCTCACTGCAGAGCAGAAGAGGACAGTGGTTTGTTTTTAGACCTTTGTTGAGGTAGATAAGATCGATGGAAATATTTTCCGCTCACAGATCCCAGTAAAACGGCCCCAATCGTTTGGCAGCTCCCTACTTTAAACGGTACGTCGCCCGTATCCATGTAACACTTTCTCAGGTCCAGAGGCGCCTCATGCTACATTCACATGCTGATGGTGTCAGGCTACTGTAGCCACACTGTAGGCATTGCATACAATTATGCAAAGCAGCTAAAAACAGATTTTACTTCTGCTGTTATGACAGAAAACATTGGTGAAATAACTTTTCTCCAAAGTTAGTAAGAAGGGTCACAAGTCTAAACCCCCCTACCATGTAAACCGAAAGAAACTTTTTAATAAACTTTCTGAAACGCTTGTCTGATAGGAACTTAATGCAGCCTTTAAATTAGACATGTTGTCTTCTGCTTCATGGAGCGAAATAAAATCAGCAATCAGTCATCAAAGATGTAGCACGAGAAACAAGCTAATCCCTTCATAAGCACAGCAGGCATTTTCACCTTTCTATTGATGTTACTTCTGTCCCGCTTCTTCCTCAGGTGCATCATCACTGGCATGGCGTCTGGCAGCATCGTCCTCTTCTACAACGACTTCAACAGGTGGCATCACGAGTACCAGACCAGATACTGAGGTCCAGACCGCAGCGCCCCCAGCTGTCCTGACTCTTATCCAACGGGGCTGTTCTGCCAACAGCTCCACGTTCTGAATGTATCTCGGTGGAAATGGGGGGGGGGAGAAAAAAGGATCTGTTCTGTAAGAGCAACAAACTATTTTTAAAAAAGGGCATTGCTTTATATTTTGTAGATCAGATAGAAAACGTTTCCTATAACTCTTTAAGGTGGGGGGGTTCTGTAACGGTGTGAGAGGAAATAATCTATTTTTAGCTGTAAGAGTCTATTTTCATCTCCAGGAATAGAGCAGTTCGGCTGAAAAATCCAAATATTTATGTACTTTGGATTGAGTGATTTGTGTTGGTGTGTGTGTGTGAGGGGAATAATTATTGAGCTATACTTCACTTAAACATGCTTTTTTTTCTTATTCTGGAAACACAGCAAGTAGGTAGGAAATGTTTGAATGAAATAAAAACACAATGTACTTGACAGAAAGATGAGCAAAGAGGGAAACTTGGTGATGCTATCGATCTATATACACGCCGTCCTTATTTAAAAGATCTGCTCCCGCTGTGCTTAATCTGATTGTTTATGTGTGAGGCTCGCATTCAGCAGCTATCAGTTTATTTAATGTCTAAGATCCCAAACTTTCCCGTTATCAGCCGTTTAAATAAATCTGCTTTTGTTCAAAGAATCATTTCTTTTCCAGCTCATTTCTCTAAAACCTCAACTGTGACTTTAGTCTCCATAGCAGCAAAGGGCAGCGTGAGAAGGGTAGTGAAAGGATCAACTTTTTCCCCATTTCTGCTTGTTTTATTTAATTTAAATCATATTCATTAATTTACAGAAAGAATAACTTTTAACACGTTGTCTAGCAACAAATTGTTGCGACAAATTGTCTCTTGAACAAGGATCCACCTCCATACCTGATTAGTAAGAAGACATTCCTCCCCATAAAGTCTGTGCTTTGTAATTTTGTCTCTGATTATATGAAGATGAGGTATAACTCATTATTTTTGCAATCATTTGGAGTGTTTTTGTTTGCCGAGTTCTGACAATAAAAATGAATTTTATTACTTCAGCTGGCCTGAATGAACGTTTTCTTCATTTCCTATTTGGTTTTACTAGAACTGCACAACCCCCTCTAGTGGTCAATATTTGGACTCACGCAACAAAATCGTTCATTAGCCAGGCTTGGCCACCAGAGGGCGCCGGTGCATCTGTCCAGCAGACTGGACTAGTGTGGTAACCATGGCAGGTCCACAACAAAAACATTTGATCAAAAATAATAAAGCAGTCACTGATTTAATAATAAAACTATAGTTTGATTTAGGTTTTGGGTTCTTGACTTTCTTACAGCTCACTTTCTTTTACTGATGGCAACACGGTACAATAAAGTTCAATTGAATTGTTCTGACAGATTTAACTTTTGCAGATATTTTCTAATCAACTTGTACAGTTTTTTATTAAAAAACGTTCTGAAGTGATCAGTTTTCAACCTGTTGAATCGAAGGATTTATTCATTTGATTTGCCTTTTTGCTGAAAATGTGCTGCATAAAATCAATTTTTTTACACAATGCATTTCATTTGTATGATGCCTTTCTAAGTACTTAACAATGCTTTACAGAAGCACTACAATATAAAATTAAACAATGCAATATTACACATAAAAACATAAAAAGCTAATTTAATTAAAATATATATTTTGAGTTTGTTCCTGAAGACGGGAAGATTGAAGCAGGCATGGAGCGGATAAGCCGGTGAGTTCTGGAGATTTGGGCCGGTGATGAAAAAGCAGAAGACTTCAGAGGAGCAGAGTGAGAGAGGATGAGTGTGTTGGTTTTGGATGTATTGCAGTTTGAGTGTTTTTTGATAGTGTACCATGCAGGACGCTATTGCATTATGGAAGAAAGCAGTCTGGGTTATTGATGTATGATTTGAATGAAAGTGGAGTTGAGAAGAATAATTACAGATGAGTGATGGAGTCAGGCAGATGTTTTGAATGGACTTGGTGACACCTTTTGAACCAATGAGGATCTTGTTAGTTTTGTCAGTGTTAAGTTTGAGACAGTTGTGCTTAATTCAGGTTTTGGTGTCAGTGGAGGTTTTTGGATGTGGTGGGGATCTAAATCTGTATGCCAGCTGTGTAGCCATGTTAACTGATGATGTCACCAAGATGGAGGATGAAGAGGAGAGGACCAAGCGATGAACCTTGGAGAACACATTGGGAAAGAAGCGCTATAGAGGAGCTGAGACAGTTGATATGAGAAAATAAACTGTTTTTAGTTTGTGAGGTGAGGCTGAAACCAGGACAGAACAGAGCCAGTGAGTTTCAGGTTGGACTTGAGGCGGAATATGAGGGTGGAGTGACTGATGGAGTCAAAAAGCTCCAGTGAGATCCAAAGGGATGGCTGGAGTTGGAGGAAAAGAGAACATTGTCAACTTTGAGAAGAGCCGTTTCGGTGTTGTATAACTGGAATGGTCCAAACAGGCTGTTGAGGTGAGGTTGATGAAGGTTTATGACGTTATCAGTGTCGGGACCAGATTTAAGTTTGTAGATATTGGACTGATGTCTGCCAGATTGAGACTGTGGAACAGATCCAGAAGTAAAATCAGGGGATAGATTGAGGGGAAGGAATGGGAACCAAGGAGCAGGTGGGAGTATTAATACCAAACAAAAGTTTAGGAGATTGAAGAGAAGAGATTAGAGTGAAGTATGAGATCTGTTGACTGGAGCTGTAGGGAGCAGAGGGGAGATCAAGGGAATCATAAATACTAACATTTTTGACCTGAAAGACTGAAAATTATTGCTTTTGGTAGAGTTAAAGGATGAAGAAATATTGTTATTGGGCTTTAGAAAAATATTGATAGCTGAGAAAATAGATTGGTGGATTGTTAGAGCCAGAATGGATGAGACTGGAGAAGTAATTTGACCAGGTGGTCAGACCTAACCAGGCATGTGGAGACTGTTTAGATCCTCTCTGCTTCCATCCACTGGTATGTGGAGCTCCAGTTGCTTAACAGCAGAGGGCGTTGTGAAATTATTTTGATAACATTTGATCTGATAGTTTATTTAGGTCAGTGAAGAACACTACATTTTAAGCTATGCTGTCATTTTTATGGTATTGAAATAAAAGCACACATCTTTGAAAAAGCAGTGGAAACTGTTAAGAAGTTGTTAGAACGTAATCACAGTAGTCAGCCCAGTGCAACAGGCGCTGCGTTCCTGGTTTGAACCTCCATTCTGTCCATCTGCCATCATTTTCAGTCTTTCAGGTCAAAATTGTTAGTATTTATGATTCCCTTGATCTCCCCTCTGCTCCCTACAGCTCCAGTCAACAGATCTCATACTTCACTTCACTCTTCACTGTGTCTACAGCCTGGCTCACCTCCATCAGTGTGTGAATGGGTGAATGTAATGTGAAGACTCTGACTCAGTAAAGTGCTGTTCAAATCAGATCATTTAACATTGTCCTTAGAAAAGGAAATCAGGTTGAAACTGAACTGGAATAATCAGATCTGATCTGATGATCAGTATCAACCTGATTGTTGCTCGTCTTAATTTTAAATAAATGCACAGAAGTAAGAGCCAATTAAAGGACAGATTTCTTTATTGACTACTTGGTATTAAACTCTGTGCTACTTCATCCAAGTTAAACTGAATCATAACTGTTATTAATCAGGAAGACTGAACTATGGATGTCAAGAATAACAACTATGGAATAAAGGTTAAATTTGCTGGAACGTATCAGAATCATACTAAACTTTATCTGTTAAAGCAACAACAGCTCATAATTCAACTTTCATTTCCTTAAACTAAACTAGTGAACTACAGGACAGCAAAGAGGTCCAGAAAGAAAAGCTTGATGAGATACAGTAATATAATACTTCAGAGCGCTAACAAACTCACGACAGTCTGCATTTTAATAAATAAACATGATGTACATTCAGACTCCTCAGTCTCAATGCTGCAGCCACCAGAGTCTCTGGTTCAGTTCACATCTGGTGAGAAATACACACTGACAGTTTGTCTTCTTGATCCACAACATAATGCTGTGGCTCCATCTGGACTGGATCACATCAGGACTTCAGATCTGCTCTAGAAGTTCTTCAGCTAGCAGAGGGTAGGAGGGAAGGGGAGCAGCTGGCGGCGTGGAAGGAGGAGAAGGGAACAGAGTCGGCTGGACAGAAGACGGCGAGGTGGGAGCTTGTTTTGATGGAGAAGAGAGTGGGAAGAAAACGAAAGGTGGGGTGGGGGAGATGGGGGACGGGGATGTCTGGTTGGTGGGAGAGGAGCGGTCAGGGGCAGGACGGCTGGCAGACAATGGGGTTGAAGAGGGAGTCACACAGGAGAAAAGATGAAGAGCAGAGGGCGAGGAGGGATCCAAAGACAGGCACGGAGTCAGAAAGAGCGATGAAGGAGGCGTCTCTTTGTCCGGAGGGGAGGAAAGAAGGAAAACTTCAGCAGAGTGGGAAACCAAACGAGCAGGAACAGGAAGAGGCTCCGTCCGCTGACGGTCCTCAGGATGAGCTGGGAAAACAGACTCTGTGGAGTTTGGATCTTTGTCACGTGATACTTGTTTGGAGAGAGAAGCCAGTTGGTTCTCCATGTCTGAGCTCAGCTCCACCTGCTGGTCCTCAGAGCTCAGAGCGTAGAGCTGCAGGGTCTCCTTATCTAGAGCCGTGTTCTGCAAAAATGAAATGCAATTTAAAAAATGAAGTGGCACAGACAGAACACCAAATGTGACAGGTTGGTATTTACAGAATTAAGACGACTTCAACATTTTTACATATTTTCATGTTGCTATAGAAATTTTTTTATTCCATTTTATGATATGATAGACTGACATACAGTGTGTAATTGTGAAGCAGAGGAAAATATATTTATCAAAAGTAATTAAGTGTAGATCACAAATGTGTTGAACCCCCTTTATGTTGAATTCCCTAAATAAAATCTGGAGCTGAGGCTCGTTTCTATTGGATGATGCGTTGATGTTGGAAGCTCAGCTCCACGTTCAGGCTGTGACTGACCTCAACAACCAGTCACAGCTGCTTCCATCTTTGGAAAAGTTCAGAGGAGAACAAATATTCAGTCTCTTTGGAGGACAAAATCCATGGCTGTTCGATCCAAAAATGAAACATTTGCGTGGTAAGCTTCACATTTAATTTTCTTCTCTGACCTACAGAAAGCACATATTGCAAAAAAGCTAAAAACTACTTTCAGTCTGTGTTTAAAACAACTAGATCAGAACTAGATCAATGCCTGATAGTTTCGCTTAAGACTTGTGGAAGTCAGAAAACCGACAAGTAAAATTGCCACACAATGTTCTAAGCATAGACAGACATTTTGTAATATTGGACAGTGTGAATCTGGATTTTTCTGTCCAGACTGCAGAGAACAGCTCACTTCCGTCTATGGAAGCCTCACCTGTCCAACCGGTATCTGTGCTTTCCGTTTCACCCCAAAGTTCTTCAGCAGCCCAGGACTTAAAACACAGAGAGGAACACTTTGGAATTCCAATGACTAAACTTCCTGAGGATGTGATTTGTTCTTTGTGGAAACACCAGGCCCAAAACTGAGGAGACAGATGGCCTGGATTGTTGTGACTGAGCTGATGGAAAATTGCCCTCATTTATGTAAAAGGCATTCAAGCGATGCCACAAACAAAATGGTGGCAAAATATCTCAGCTGTAACAGAGGAGGAGATGTTGTATCCACAGGCAACCACTCTATGGTCAAACAGTTATGGGAGAGAACTGAAAACCCAAAATGAGAAAATGAGAACATTAGACTAACTCAGATGAGATCCAATTAGAAGAGAGATCAGTAACACAAGACACTTATGGATGCATTAGATTACAAAATTGCTGCCTTGCAAAAAAACAGAAAGTTGAAAAAATTCAGATGTTTTAACAGTTTGTTGTAAAACCATGGAGGTGAAATGTCCAGTTTTTACTCACGCCATGTCAACTAGGGTAAAAGTTCAAATGCTTCAGAGAGGAGCGGCCATTTTGGTTTATAAAATCAGCATGTTGGTCCACTCCATGAAACTCCCTGGGATTAACAGAAATTGACATGTAGTTTGGATTTGAAGGGGAAAAAAGCTTCTCAACCGTTTGCCAACAGGAAGAATAAGTTCCCTCAGACCTAAGAAAAACTTCAGAGGATGTGAGGACAGTGGAGCAAATGTTCCTGTTTCTGCTCAGCCTCTTTGTCTGTGTAGATGAAACATGAAAGTGGCTCTGATGTTATTTCGTATGCAGTTCCTCAACAAGAAAGTCTGTCATAACTTTATCCATAGAAAAGTACAATGCAGTACATTTTCTGCCTTGTACCTGATGTTCTGTTCCAACATCCATTATTCATTATCTGAGCTGGATTCAACTCTGGAGTTTCTTCAAAGGTGAGTAAATATGGCCTGCTTACAATTTGTAATGCTACAAAATTATATATATATTTAAACTGAAAACATTGAAATGCATAATGCAAACATTTTTCTGTCTATTTTTCTCAAGGAACAGAGAATAAAAACTCAAAGCTTACTGTGAATCCTCACCTTGATATAGAAACGCTCTGGTGACGAGAGGTAAGGACTCTATTCACTCTGTTCATCGAAGCAGTAATGAAAGTTTATGCTTTGATCCACAATTTGTGTTATTGTAATTAATGCATATGTAGTTGGGTTATATTTTTTGTTTGAAGTGTTAAGATAACTTAAGAAGGCAAACTTTTATTTTTTTCTTATCAGGTTTGTATTTTGTACCTGAAACTTAATATTTTCTTTTTTAAACTGACTCAAAATTGTCCTAATGTAAAGAACCTAACCTCCTTTAGCAACAATCACAATTTCAAGGGTTTTCCAAGGACAATGTTTTCTTTTTGCAAAGTGACAGAGTAAACTGGGGCTTGGAGAATAAAAAAGAACGAGGACAACAATGTAGAGGCTAGAAGAGGACAAAGAAGTCACTGAAGACAATCTAGCTTTTACGCTTCCACTTTTCTTTCCTCTTAATTCCTTCAGTTCTGACTTCCTGTTGTTTTTCTTCAAACCTTCACCTAAAATCTAATGTGGGGATTTGAAGAAATTAAATGTATGACCTTGAATGAAAATATTATAGTTTAAAGATATTTTAGGACCTTAAATTTTGATTTTCAAATTTAAGACCTTGTGGGAATCTTGAAATCACTTTTGAAAAATGTATTGAACAACCGTCAGTGTGACTAGTAAAGAACCGGAGGGATGTTTTTCCCAGTGTAGGTCGATAAGGCAACTCGGTTCTGGTTCTTTGACTATGACTGAGTCTGTGTTGAAAACTACAGATGGTGAGCTCAGATATATAGAGGTTGAGGCCGTATGTAGTCAGATTACTTGGGTTAAGAAAACGTTTTGTCTGTTATTAAGATAATGTAAAGTTTTTAATAAGCTTGAACATTGATAACTAAATTCAAAGCAATAAAACATTTCATCATTATTCTGGTCATTTGGATGTTTCTATGTATGTGTTGGTCTGAAATTTCCTTCCTAATCATCCTGAAAGGTCTTAGGTTTAACTTGCATGAACCCTGTTGAAGATCAGTTTCATTTTATGAATGATTTAAATTATTACTAGATTTTTTTTCACACCACAAGCAGTACAAAAACAATTTGTACAAAGCGTGAAAGAAAAGCTCTGAGGATGATGGAGGTAAACTGAGTTTTGGTAATAAAGGGAACTTGTACAGGAAATGACTGGGGTAGCAGGACAAGCAGAGTAACAAAGGATCCAACATTAAACAATGAAATCAGTGAGATACACTGAGGAAGAATGGCATTGGATGTAGGTGAAGAAATCAGGCAGTAAAGAACAGCTGTGAAAGGGAGCAAAGCTGGCAGATAAAGGGAAAGTGACTAATAAACAGAGACTTAACTCGGATTTAAAGAAACAACAAAAGAACAACACTGATCTAAAGAACAAAATCCAAACGCACAAAGAACAGAACACAAAAAGAAACTAAGAAACTAAATACATAAAAGTGAACAACACCTTTATAATGTATTCAGAGAACCAAACAGAACATACAAGACCTGATGGATATAAACAAACAACAATCAGAAATACAAAACAACAGAAATCCAAATAGCCAAAGATCAAAACAGCCATTTTGAATCTATCTGCACGAATCCAAAGTGACTATTATGATCCTTGGCCACTTCAAAGCACTTCCAGTTTGTCTCCTCAAGGGGGCAACGATGTACCAACAATTTAAAAAAAAAAAAACCTAAACCCATTCACCTCAACAAAAGCCCTTTATCATTTTCCAAATTCTGTTGTATTTTTGTCTGAATTATATAAATTAACCATACTTATTAATCCAAAGAGTGTATCAGCTAATTCCATGAAATTCCATGTTTCATGTGGATTCCATTTCGTTTAGTAAATTCCACAACTCCTCTTAGATTTTCCACATTGCAGAAATCCTAGGGCCCTATGTAACCTCACTAAGCCATCATAGTCAGGAAAGCAAATCACTGTTTATGTCAACTCATTAAACAAAGTGCTGTTTGTTCAAGGTAAGAAATGGTGAAAAATGTGAATGTAGGAGCAGAGTTACAATTAGGAAGCTTAAGACTGCAGTGAGACAGAAGCAGAAGTTACTGAAAACACCAAAGATGAGGACAAATAATGTCAAAGGGAAGGTGAGAAGTGAGTGATCAATTAAAAAGGTGATGGCCTGAGAGGAACACAGGAGTTAGGATGAGGGAGGTGAAAGGAAGTGCAGGAAGAGGTCAAATGTGTGGCAGGCTTTGAATTCCTGTAGTCCTGGATCAGGTGTGAGGGAGGAAGAGGAGGAGGAGGAAGGAGAGGAGGAGCCACAGCTTCAACCTGGATTTCAACCTCAAACTGTCAAATGAGATTCACAACAACATGTTGAGCTATTTTTCAGTGTGTCAGTCTTACAGAATGATCTGAGAGGAAGGAGAACATTCAAGACAGCAAGCAGAAATGTGAGGAATGACTGAGTACTCAGCTGTCCAGCCTGCAACATTTTCTCTTTTCATCCCTAACACCCTGCCAGATACATTCATGGTCATCTACCCTGCGGCATTATAGCCCATTTGGATGGTGCGGGGTGGGGGAGAACATATTTTCCAAGTAAGTCTTTGGAATTGGGGTCAAACATTCACCGTCCTCCTCAGCTGCATGTCGGCTCTGATGAAACCATGTCAAATCTTAAGTACGGTAAGAAGATTTTTTCGGTACATCTAGAAAGAGCTTTAGAGATATTTCCCACATGTTCGGGTCGACGATGCATCCATTGGCTCACCATAATAACAGACACTCCAGCTGTGGTGCTGTTCTGCTTCGGTGCCGTGTTGAAGTGCGTCTTCAGTTTACCTGAAACCTCCGTCTTCATGTTGGTCTTCATCACTGCATCGTGCTGTGTGCAGCAGAGACATGGCCTTCAGTCAGAAACTCCACCATGTTTCAGACTGACATTGAGCATGAATGCAGAGAAAACACTCTGCATGTATGCAGAGTGTTTTCTCTGGATGTACCGTGACCCAGGGGTGTGAGAGGACATCCTTTGCCGCACTTCGAGTCTCCGCATTCACCTGCAGCATCCTGCGGATCAAATCCTGAACGGAAAACAGAGCAATAGTTTAGCTCCAATCTACACCTAAGTGTTTTTAAACCAATTGTTTGCAAATGAAAGGTAGCTACTGCAAATAGTTACCACTTCAGCGTTTTAAACTGCGCTAAATGCACATAAGTTTAACTCCTGCTTGTTTTCCTTTGGAAGTAAAAGGGCACAGACATCAGAAGTAGAGATTCACAAGAAAACCAACTGAACAAAAACCCAGTTATTCATAGATTAGCTGTGCTTAATAATTTTGTTCTCCACAGCTTGGTTTGTTGTATCACAATGTACGACAAAATAGCAAAACCCAGTGAAAAACGGACTTCTGTTCCTGGTTTTCATCCTTGGACCTCTGGACCAGCTCTACGGCCTCAGCAGGGTCCTGAAGGGTGAACAGGTGTTCGCCCAACCAGTCTACATGTGTTTTGTAGACTTAGAGGAAGCGTTGCACCGTGTTCCTCTGGGATTCTGGTGGGGGGGATACTCTGGGAGTATGAGGTACCAGGCCCGTTGTTATGAGCCGTTGGGTCCCTGTTGGAATAATTCGGCCTCGTTTCTGGTGAGAAGTTGCCTTTTGTCACAGATTCTATTTCTATCCTTTATGGACACAGAACCTAAAAAAACAAATCCCAAATATTGAAGGTTGTTTAAACTTTTGCAAAGTGTTGTGTACCAACCTTAGCTGAGTCAGTGATCTTGTCCCAGTAAGGAGAAGGAAAGTCAAGTTTCCCGAGAAGAATCTGTTCAAACAGCTCTTCTTGCCGATTATTCTCACTTTATTAAAAGACAGAGGATTTATTAATAAACGTCTAAATGCTGCAATAAATGATGCCAACATCCTAACACAGCAGGCTTTGTAGGTTATTTGACTTTGAGATGTTAATTTATTAAAATCATTAACTTTATTGTATTTATTTGTTCTTATTTTTATGTATTCACATAAAGTGATATTTATTTTAAACATTTCTGTATATATTTTTTAATATTTGTTTTTTTTATGTTTTTTTATGTTTAATTAGATGATATCCAACTGTGCATGACTGTTAATTTAATGTATACACATCCACACAAATCCAACCAAAAGAAATGATACAAGCCACCTTTTTAAATGCACAAGCTGAATTTTAAGATTAGAAATTGATGCAACAATCCAAAATGGCAAATAAGTGATTCAACACAAACCTTTTACAAAAATCTACATGTTCTTTAAAACAATAAAAAAGGAACTTCCCAACTGAAGATATGAAGATGCATCAGAAGAATGTTAACCCAAGCCATTCTTTACTTTAAAATGTTGATGACAAATCAAACCCCCGTAACCAACAGGTCCCTTTTTATAATTATAAAGTAGAAGGAATATAATTAGATCTGAACTAACCTTCTAAATGGAGGGAAGCCACACAATAAGATGTAGGTGATCACACCTGCAGCCCAAATGTCCACTTTATGACCATAACTGGAAGAAAACGGTGAGATGTAATAGAAAAACACATTTTTAACATCTATGGTTGCCATGAGTCACATGATCAACAACTGGATGTTGCCACAGGTGCAAACCATGAAGAAGAAGAAGACAGGAAGTGGTAGGAGAATGATGTCACGGCATGTTTCTTAGTGACTCATCGTAGGAACAAACTTAGTCACGTGGGATTTTAACCGTTTCTTAATAGAATAAACACAACTACATTACATTTGTAATGGAAATGCAGCTACTGTGAGTGAAACATTCAGCTTACCCCGACTCAGCAATGATCTCTGGAGCCACGTATGTTGGGGTTCCACATACAGTGAACAGTGGCCCCTCCACTACTGTGGCCAAGCCAAAGTCTCCGAGTTTCAGTGACTTGAAGCCATCTGGATCCTCAAACACCTAAAAGATAACACCCAGTTGAAGGAGAAAAAAAGAAGATATATTTGTTGTATTTTTTAATGATTGCGTAATACCAGCAGGTTCTCAGGTTTAATGTCTCTGTGGACGATGTTGATGCTGTGCAGATACAGCAGCGCTGCAGCCAGGTTGTAGACCATGGTGCTGGCATCTTTCTCTGTGTACTTGGCTGAGGACATGATGGCATCAAACAGGTCCCCTCCCTGGGAGGAATTTAAAGACAAATGTTACAAACCCAAACATACCCAAAACCAGATGTTGGCCTAATTTATACCTGTGACAGACCTTAACCAACTCCATAACGAGACACAGCTCAGAGGGCGTGTCCACCTCCTCGATCAGCATGATGATGTTTGGGTGTTTCACTCTGCGCAGCACAGCAACTTCATTCTCTATGAGGTGTTCCTGGAGCACAGATTGTACAAGTGAATGTAGAAAAGCATTTCTTACAGATTTAGTCTTTTTTTTTGTTGCTATTGTTCCTTTTTTTAAGTCAGTTATGTTTTTGTTGTTTGTTTTTCTGTAGAAGAATAAACTAACAAAGCTGGGCCTTTTATTTCTGATTTAGGAAATAAAAGTCCTAAATCAGAGACCTGGTTGTGCCAGTATTGGCATTAGTTAATATGTTTACAGTTACAGTTGCACAAATTAAAATTACAAAACCAAATTTGCTTAATGGAAACATGGCAATTAAAAAAACCCTGCAATTTTTTTATCAAAAGTTTTTTGTTGTTTTTTTGCTATTAATGAGAGAATTGTATTTTGCTTTGCTTCACGGATACAAGCGGCCGAAATGGGTTTCCTCCGCAGGGTGGCCGGGCTCTCCCTTAGAGATAGGGTGAGAAGCTCNAGTTGAGGTGGCTCGGGCATCTGGTCAGGATGCCTCCTGGACGCCTCCCTGGTGAGGTGTTCCGGGCACGTCCCACCAGGAGGAGGCCCCGAGGAAGACCCAGGACACGCTAGAGGGACTATGTCTCTCGGCTGGCCTGGGAACGCCTTGGGGTTCCCCCGGAGGAGCTGGAAGAAGTGGCTGGGGAGAGGGAAGTCTGGGCCTCCCTTCTGAAGCTGCTGCCCCCGCGAGCCGACTCCGGATAAGCGGAAGAAAATGGATGGATGGATGGATGGATGGATGGATGGATGGATGGATGGATGGGTGTTTTGCTTTACTAGTGTATTTTACAAAACTGCAATGGAAACACTTTTTTCACATCACAAGTCATGTGATTAATGGCCGGCTGATACTACTGGTGGAAAAGATAAAGAAAACAGGAAGTACTAGGTGGATGGTGGCGCTGCATGGTTTTTAAAGACCTATTGCATGAACTTATTCACATGAGATTTTTAGTGGAAAAAGCGCATTGCAAAATTGTGTTTTCTTAAATATCAACTACGTTTTGCACACATTTGTAATGGAAACACAGCTGACGGTACCTGGGAATTAGAGTCTGATGTCACTATAGAAAATCTGTTTAAATTCAGCCACTTTTGAGGGTTTTTCAGCAGTTAAGGGTCACATCGCTTTATCTAAACCAAGCCTATGACTATAAAATTCATACCAATCATACCACTGCCATAATTGACTTTTGCATGATTTTAGCTTTTAGCATTTTTCCGTTTTGTAAATTAAATCCTAGTAAAATCAGTAACTTGTATTTCTTTATTTTGATTAAAAAAAGCCAACCTGAAACAAAAAAGGAAAGAAATCTGCATGCGGCAAATACATTCTGCCAGCACAGTACACTTCACAAACTAAATCTTTATGGCAGTAAGCAAACCAGATCACTTGGTGTGTGTCATCTGCATATCGGTGTGTCTTCATGTGAGTGAACACACCCTAACCCAACTGTATTGACCCAAGATCCTCATGATACAGTTGTGCTTGTCGTTAACGCAGAGATGAACGCAAACATACGAAAACTCTTTCAGTGTGTGTGTCATTCTGGGACATATAAAAACAAAATTAAAGGAAGATAATAAAAACGGTTTAGGAGAAAAACCTTTCCACTGCATTTGGCTTTGTTGATGATCTTGAGAGCAAACTCTCTCCCTGTGGACCTGAACAGAAACAGAGCAATAAGAGGGAACATTAAAAATGGCACTAAAGCAACCATTAAATGTGTAATTCAAAAGATAGCATCATTAAAATGTGTGGTGCAGAAACAGACTCAGCAGGAATCAAATTCTTCAGTAATGATCCAAGACGGATCCCAAACACCCCAACCAACATGAAAAAGTTTGAGCAATGTCTGTTTTAGCAAAACTGCAGTTTCAGCAGTTTTGCATGTTCTGGAAATTTGTTTCAGATTAGAAAATAAAAAAAAACTCAACTGATTCTAGATCTGAAATCATAACTTTACAGTGCATGAAGTAAGTAGTGAGGAGGAACTTGGTACAAAAAAAATGCATTGAACAACTGGTTCAGCAAAAACAAACCAAATGTAATGAAAACTATTTTAACTTTAAATAAATGTTTTAACCTATTTGGAAGGCTGCATGCTAATTCTGAATGAACAATTCTAAGGCTTGTAGAACAACAATTGGACACCATAATGGCCAGTTGTAGCTCGTGTTTTTGTCCACCGTGTGATGCTGGTGTTGATTTCCTGCTGACAAATGTACATTTAACACCTCCAGTGTTATCCTCTTACCTCTCTACACACTCTTTAACCACAGCGAAGTTCCCATCTCCAATCACCTTGCCAACAATGTATTTATCCAAGATGCTGCAGGATTCTGGGTACTGGTTTCCATTCACTGAAAGGTGGAGGGAAATATTCGTTTAGCATCAATATGTATTTAGCTTTGCCAAAAAAAAAGCTTTTCCAGATTAATAAATTAGATAATTTACCTTCTGGTTTTCTAGTTTTCTCTAGGTGGTTATTTATGGAGTCATTCCCATTCAGATTAGGGGAGGATGTTTGAAATGACTGCGGTAACTGTAGGGTATAACAGAGTACTCAGATTGATCGGTATTTACAGGAGGAAAATATTTCAAAAGTATATAGATGAATAAAATTAGAGCTATTTTAGCAGCTGAAAATTCTTCTCCAGCTGTTACCTTAATGTCAGATACAAATCAGAAGACTTGTTTTAATAATTTAGGAAAAAATAAATATGTACTTAATAAAATGAATGATCCCTTCTAAATAAATGGAGACATAAGGCTTTTTCTTCAAGGTGAGGTTAGAGTGGTCATATAGAGATAAATTCATATCATTTTTAATGTAAGCCATTAAAAATTCAGCCAAATCTGAAATACTGGAGCAAATCGTCTCCAGTCTTTCACATTAAAGCATCACAGCTATTGATCAAATTAACTGAGACAATGCTGCAATGCACAGCAGTAAACATCTAAAACCAGGCAACCGATTTCTGTATTATATATACAATTAGTTGGAAATAACACCATATTGCATGTTACTGCAATGAATTGCTTTAATTTTTAGTCATATCTGCAGTAATTCAGGGTAAATTCAAAGCATGCTATAATTGTGAGGCTCATAAAAAAGCTTCTCTTTTTTTCTTTTCAATATATTCATCCATGTCAACCAGTGAAGGTGAATCAGTGAAAGCTAGCACTCTGTGGTGTTCTCATAACGTTCATATGCTTCGTCATTCACTTTATTATCTTATCAGCAATCTTCATAATTATCAGTACATCACAAAAACTCATTAGCCAACACATTCATTTGGAATGGTGTATCTTTGACAAGGAAACAGAGAAACTGCAGAGTCTGATGGCTTCATCATTCTGAAAATGTTATGAAAGCTGAAGGGTGTAACTTTTATTTTTTTTAAAAATGGATTTTACATATTTGTTCAAATAATCTTTATGTCGTGATGGTATCACACAATCTGTGGGGGAGGGGGGGGGGAGGGTCGAAGAAATCCAGCTCCTCTGCTTTCTCCCAGTGCTCCCAGTACTTACTGGAGAAACACACAACTCAGTCAGAAACAACCAGTCAGAGGCAGGAAGGTGTCTTACTGCTGTTGATCACACTCGTGCTCACCACATTACTTTGCTCTTTGCTAAGCTACAGCTGGTTCACTACAACATAGCCTGCCATGAATGCTAAGGCTAGTTAGCATGGCCACCAATGACAACGGCTAAACAGTTTTCCTGCAACGATAAGGTGATTTTCCACCATCAACACATTAAGAAGCGTGCACGAGGTTGGTTGACAGTGCTGAGCCCCTCCTCCTGGCTCTGATTGGTTGTTTTAGACTGGGAGCAGTGCATTTCTACAGAGTGTAGGAGTAGCTCATGGAGGAGGTGGAGAAGCTGGATTTATATGTCTCATACTATACTGTCACTACATGGTTAAAAAAATATAATCTCAAATTCTGGCAAAAATACATGACAGAATAGCAACACATCATTTTCCATCCTGTTCTGCATGTGCTGGATGTGTCCCTGGCTCAACACACCAGATTTAAGCAAGTGACTGCTTTGGTTTGACTCCTTTACTAAAAACGTAATTTTCTAAGGGGAAAAATATAATAAAAAATATAATCTTTTTAAATTATTTGTACATTTCTCCAGATGAGAATGATCTAGGCACAGACTTTTCAAAACATCTTTTGAGACCACTTTTTATTAAAAAACAACAACCAGTGAGTTACTTCTGTGAGAGCTAATTAATAGACTGATCAATCTAAAGGATGGGGTGTTTTGGTTGTATTGCTGCTGTCTATCGTACCTTTAAACAGGGAATGGTTCTTGGAGACGGGCTGGTGGGAGATGGAGTGGAGGATTTAGTGGACCTGTGAGCTGAGACACCGTTTACTGTAGGAAGGTCAAACGGAGGAGGCAAAAGGTCAAAGTACAAAATTAACTTTCCAAGGCAAGACGCATACTTGCGTTTGTACAAATATAAAAATATAAAAACATTGTTACAGCAATGTGTCTGAAAACTGTAGAGAAATGTTTAGACATATTATCCTTTGATAGACCTCAAAAACACAGTTTGTTTAGCTACAGTAGAAACCATGTTTTTACATGAAGAAAAAATGTATGTGTCTTTTTATTGTGTACGTAAACATCTGGTTTCAACTGCACAGCTACTCAAAGAATAAATTGTAATGTTTGAAGCATTACCCTGGGACTTGATTGAAGACAAACTGGAGTGATGAATGGGTTTCCTTGCTATATCAGTAGAACAAAAACAAACAGTCAAATGTGTTAAACTCAGAGTAGTATATAAATAAATATAGTCCAAAGATGGCTTGGAGATTATTATTATTATTTTTTAAAGATTTTTGGGGGTGCTGTGAAGGCTTTAGACCACACCCACTATATATTGGGGCGCATCCCTATTGGGGGCTGAATTGGGATTGAACATTGTGTGGCCTTATCATTAACATGCCCACACCATCCACCAAAAACTCAGTGCTGGAGGCCAAGATGCAGTACATGTATTCTGTTTTTGGACACACTGTTTTATTGATTAGGTTACAGGGGTCCAATATGTCAGAGAGCATGTGATGATACAATTTGACCACTGGGCTTTTGCTGTTCGGGCCTAAAACTGCCTTTATTGACACTATGTGGGTAAATGTGCAAATCTATTTTCAAAAATGAAATATCTTACTTTGCAAAAGAGTATCACTCAAGAAGGCCTCTTAATTTCTTAAAAAAAATTTTAGTTAAACTTTTACAATCGACTTTGGAAATATGTTCTAAAACAGAAAGAATCAGAGTGTTCCTCACCAGACCCTGGGGACTTGCTGCGTCGTGAAGGTCTGGGGCTCTTACCAGCCAAGTTTGAAGTAGTAGATCGGCTATAGGATGTTTTTAGGATTTTGCATTCTAAGGAACCAAAGGTTACAGATAAAATACTGTAAAATATGTGACATTGATTGAAGGACGGAAATATATTTTATGTGTGCTGAAACATTATGAATGCTGGATGCAACACTCAATCATTGCTGAAGAAACTTTGACAATCTGTGTTGAACAATGCTTACTCCTGACAAGTCGAGAATACATAGATAGTACACAAGAAATTAAAGCCTTTTGAATAAAAGCTTTAACTTCGGGGAAGATGGTGGCAAAGGTAGTATGAGTTTGTCCTGCAATTGGCGGGTTGCCGGCTCAATGCCCACTCCGTCCATCTATCTTTGGGCAAGACACTTCATGGCAGCTGGTGCATGGCAGTCTCAGACGGCCCCAGGGCAGCGGTGAGAATTGGTGAATGACTGAATATAGTGTGAAGGGCTTTGATGTCCCCTGGGCTTGATAAAGCACTGTAAGTACATTCTATTTAACATTGAAAGGTTGCAGGTAAGCTATTTTATTTATTTATTCTTATCTTTAGCTGTTTCTGTTGGTAAATGGTTGGCACTTGAACAGTGCTTTATGAAGTCTGAGTACTCCAAGGTATTTGACATTTCAGTAAATACACACATTCACAGCTACATTGTAGCTTACTAGCTGGGAGCTGCCCTGGGGCAGACTGACAGACGACACAGGGTCAATTGGGGCCATCGGGGCCACCATTTGTGGCCACTAAAAGCAGGCAAGCATAACGCATCTTCCTCAGGACACAACGGCAAAGGTACCGAGACAGAGCAGGGGTTTGAAATAGTAACCCACCGATTACGAACTCCCTCCTTAAGTTTTATTTTTCTTGCTACATTGTTTAGCCTGCAAACCTCTTCTAATTATTGTATATATGAAAACACACCCAACCCCTTCTGATGTACATGTAAATTGACAAAATATAATTCTCAGCTGTATAAAATATTTCAGCACTTAAGTAATAGAGCTTGGCCAGTGTAGACTTAGAGACTTACTTTGTCATTACATAAAGATATGACAGTAGCTGCATTTCTATTAGAACCGTGTAAAACAGCCAATATTTCGCCAACTTCAAAGAAACACAATTACTGTTTGTCCATTAAATAAGAAATGCAATTTAAACCACAAGTTTGCCATGCGATAGGTCTTTGAAAAACATGCCGTGCTATGACTCTCCATCTACTTCCTGTCATCTTTTTTGTGGTTTTTGCCAGTAGTAAAATTTGGTTGTTGATCCTGTGACTCATTTGATGCAAAAAAAAGTGTTTCCATTGCAGTTTTGCAAAATGAGCCAAGTTCAATAAATTCCAAAATCCTAACGTCAAAACATTTCACTGAAAAACTTTGCATGTCTCCATTATGTGAATTTATTTTAGAAATGTCAAATTGTGCAATTTTATGGTCCATGGAAATGCAGTTACTGACACTGACAAAAAGATGTTCAGTGTCAGTGACAATATCTTGTCACAAAAATACAAAAAAAAACTGTGACCATTTAAACACATACACAAGTGTTACTGCAGGTGAAAAAACTCGAATATTGCACAAATAAAATATTGCTAGAGATATTTAGAAATAGAATAGCAGTCTCTTTAGCTTAAGCATCTTTGCATCTTTTTTGTTTCTTTGAACATAAATCTTATAAGTGGAGCAAAGGAGTGTAAGTGGGGTGAAAGCTGCAAAGTGTTCTTTGAATTGAGTAGCATACATTGTGATATGCGTCTGGACTGTAAGCTAACCTGACCAAATATAATGATTAGACAGGATGTCACTGCTGCAGACAGCAGCAATAGTAAACTCCCTTTTCCTTCCCTGGAGCTGATTTCATCTCGACTGAAGGACACTATTGCTAAACCAGGTCACATCCTGCCTGTGTTCTGAGACTTTGAGTCAGCTCTCTAGCACCGATGTCAAATTAAACACACTGGTATTAAGCAAGCGTACAAAATTCTCAAATATGGAATAACATGGATCAGAACGCAGAAATGGAGGACCAAAAAGGCAGTTGAATTAGAAAATGCACAATCTACATGTTGCTTAAATGAAAAGAAGGGAGCAGAAGCCAGAGTCTGGATTAAGAGAGAGAACTAATGGTAACAAAACACAAGAAGTGTATTCAAAAATTTAGAGGAGGTCATTTTAAGTTCACCTGTAAATTATAGTGCATTTTAAAGTTCACTCAAGTTTCACTTGAAAGACAAAAATGCTTTTTTATGTAATTAGTGCATGTTAAGAGAACATACCAGTCATCAGGGCTGTGGAGGCCTTACTGCTATGCTCCAACACAAAGTCGTCCTGCGCATAGCGGTACTTCTCTGGACCACATGCTATGAACACATCATCATCCCCGAAAAAGTCTTTCAGGCAGGTAATCTGGCAGAAAGGAAACAATATTTTAAGATTTATAAGAGTAATGATTAATTAAAATCTGTTTGAAAATGTTGGGCTTTAGAATATAATGTAGAATAATTTTAGTAAATCTGAAATTTGTTATTGGAAATCTAGTGGAGAAAACACTTGTCAAAAAAATGAAACTTTTAAATGTGCTTCTACAAAATACCCGGAGGTAATTCAAGACAGTCCGTCAGGTCAACAACAAAAAAATTTTTCTTTAAGGTCCTAAAAGGAATTTAATCAATCAGGAATCCTCAAGTCAAATTTGCAATATATAAGTACAGGTTTGAAACGCATACAATGCCATGCAAATCATTCATACCCATTGAATTTTACCCACATTTTATTGGAACTTTATGCACTTGACTAACACAACGTAGACAATACTTAAATGTTTAGTTTTTAAATGTTTCTACATAATGTTTTTGTGACAAACATGTTAATTAAAATCAGTATGTTTGATACACATCTCACTGTTGAATCTGCAGTCTGGAACTTTTAGAAAAATATGTTTCTTCCATATTTATTAAAACTGTCTCTATGTTTTAACAATATGAGGAAGATAATTTGTGAATGATCAATCTCCTTCACCTCCTCCCACTGTTACTATTGCCATTGGCAGAAACTCACAATTCCTGAATAAAAACAACCAATCAGAGCCAGGAGGAGGGACTTACTGCTGTCGATTAACTTTGTTTACATGATTCTCAATGTGCAAATGGTGGAAAATAAATGTACTTTTATAGGAAAACTTATGATCTGCAGCCATCGGTGGCTATTCTAGCTAGCTTTACTATCACAGGGTGATTGACAGTGTTATGGTCCTTTTCAGAGCTCAGATTGGTTGTATGATTTCATCGTTTGTAAGCAGAGGAGTTCCATTTTTTCAAATGATCTGTCTCATACCATACTATCATGCCATAGTGACAGTTTTAACAAAACTGTAATAAAAAAAGTTGCATATTGCAACTTTAAGTGTGCAATTCCCCAAACCACAAGTATAAAAAAAACCAAGCCAACTTCAAAGTTTGAGATGTAACTTATCTCAATTTGTCTTTATACTTTTTCAAGCTGTGATCATCAGTTTCTCTGCTGCTCCAAACAGTTATTTTTTTTACACCAACCAAACACACCCCCTCTATGTAGAAGCTAAACTTACATAATTAAACGGTGCTCTTGCACACCATACACAAACAGAAATTATCCCTTTGTAGCTGTAGGTGGACAAGGAGGAAGACAAACGGGAAGATCCCTTGATTATCCCACTTCCCACCTTGCATTTGAACACCCTCATGCTGACAGGCATATCCAGTGCGTGTGTGTGTGTGTGTGTGTGTGTGTGTGTGTGTGTGTGTGTGTGTGTGTGTGTGTGTGTCTGTGTGTGTGTGTGTGTGTGTGTGTGTGTGTGTGTGTGTGTGTGTGTGTGTGTGTGTGTGTGTGTGTGTGTGTGTGT